>SEMN01000199.1:0-97500 GCA_005408345.1 Macquaria australasica | reverse complement strand
TAGACTAAAGAGCTGCTGTAATGTTGGCAGTTGGAGCTAATACAAGTGTTCCTGTTTGGTGCTAATAGGATTTATTTCCAAAAGATTGTCCCTCCATGCTCTGACTAACATCCTCTTCTATCCCATTTAGGCTACTTAACGCCGCCATCATTGGCAGCACCATAAAGACTGTTTTATCAGGGGGGCTAAATTTTTGTCTTAGTGTTGCTCCAATTTTGTGATTTCCTCTTGGGAAGAAAGGGATGTTAGGTAAATTATCACATGTCATATTTTGGGTTTTTCTACATTTTTCCTGTGGCGTAATTATAATAAGGCCATTACCAGGAAATTAAAAGGCTTTAATTCACAATAAAACCCACTATTAAGACTATTAAGACAAAGTCAAGTAATTCTGTCAGTGTTTATTTAATAATGTTTCTATTTTTTACTTTTCCCTGTGACACATTTGTCAGATATGTGCTGATTGATGCCATGCCACTGAGTCTGGGCCAGCACCATTGTCACATGTCATCCTCCACTATCTCCCAATATTTCCTGTCTCTCTCTGCTTTATCTTTCAGGACGTGCTCAAAAACTGATAAAAAACAGGCCAAAATATATTATCTTATCGCTATCCTGAACCCTTGAGATGCTCAAAAATAACTTTGTCAGGGTCTGAATTTGGTTCGTTGAGCCCACTTTGGGTGGCCCCTGATTTAGAGAAACTACTCTTTATTTCAGTCAAATGGAATAAATATACCATTTCTCATCATACATCTAGTGCCAGCTTAAGTTAACTGTTGGAAGGATACTTTATAGTACATTATGTATTCTTATATATTTGTTATGAAAGTGTTACTATCACAGAGATCAACATTCACATCTGTTAATAGTACTTGGAATTGCTGTTTTCAATAGCACATAAGTTATTACTTTATAATTGGGTCACAACAAGAGAACAGTTTATAGTGAGCCTTTTACTTTTATACACAGTAAGAGGATTGCAGTTTAGGGATTTATATATCAGATGTCAGAATATTTCTCAGCTTGTTTACAGAGGCCTCAATAGCCACAAAGCTGCAGCCCTAAAACGTACTGATCAGGCTCCAGACTCAGTGCGAGAGCGAGAAGCAGGCTGCTCGTGTTCGTATCAAACAGTGAGAGCTCAGCGGGAAAGAGCTGAGAGGTAACAGAAGTCAAAGAGCCCAGGATAATGTTGGCTGCAGCCAAACCCAAATAATCTCTTCTGACTCAGTTGCAAATTTTACTGCTTTTCTTTGTTGTTGTTTCCTTTTGGCGGGGTCATTTTCTCACATGGACTCATAAAGTGTAATGTTCAGGGTGTGTTCCTTTATGCAGCTCCTCTGAGGTGATGCACAATTTCCTCTGAGCAGCCACCTAAATATTTTTCAGGAAATCATCCTTGAGTTGACCTTCCCCCCACCCTTTACATCTTTGTGCTTAGGGAGGATGTAACTAACGGCACTTTAAATGCAAACTAATCACAAAAAGCATTTAGATTTCTAGAAACCAGAATACTTTTATGTAAGTGTTTATATACCACAATGTGACAAGGCTTCTTTTATCTCTGTGCCCTCCAGTAAACGTGGTGGAAGCTTTACAGGAGTTTTGGCAGATGAAGCTGACCAGAGGGGCCGACCTGCGGAACGGAGCGCTAGTTGTTTATGAAATGGTCCCATCCAACAGCCCTCCATATGTCTGCTATGTTAGTCTTCCCGGAGGCAGCTGCTTCGGAAGTTTCCAGGTACCGTGTCTGCATTTTCTTAGCGTGATAACAGGAGTTTTCTTTGATTTTAAAATATTGATAATTGAACATCAATGAACGTGCTGTGTTGTGGAGAAAACCCTTCATACTGTATGATTAATGTAAGAAAAAATGGTCATTCAAGTGCCATGTTACAAGCTTACAAAATTCCAACATGCTTGCAACCACAACATACCACACTGTGCGCACACTGTTGCTAACTCTACTCCATATAAACACTGGCTGTCTTTGGCCTTTGACTGTATATCTGTATTTCTGATTGTATCTGACTGCTAATGCATGTTCTCTTCACTGTTTGACAGTTCTGTCCCACCAAGGCAGAGGCAAGACGCAGCGCTGCCAAGATTGCCCTGATGAACTCTGTTTTCAATGAACATCCCTCTCGTCGCATCACAGACGACTTCATTGAGAAGAGCGTCAGTGAGGCCCTGGCCTCCTTCAATGTAAGTTACATATAATATTTACAGAAGGTTGTATCCCTAAGTCTGTAGGAAGCAAAGTCACAGTATGTCTGCAGTATATGAATTAAAACATACACAATTACAGAAAAAGATACACATGTAAGATACATATGCAAGTACTGCATTTTACTTAATATGTATGTATATGTAGTGTAGTTGGCAACATGCGCATGGCTATTTGCAGTACATTAGATGTTTTAGTATTCACAATGCATACCAATAATTGACACTTTGAAAAGAAAATTAAGGAACATTATTCCTAAAATCTCACACTTTTGCCAAGGTGGCTTCTACGTAAAATGTACTGTTAAACCCGTACACTAAAACTTGAGGACATTCTATAAGGAGACATACGTCAGATATTATTATTTCAGCTAACTCTCCCACTACCAAAAAGTGTTTCATACTGCATACAACACTTATTTAATTTACCCAAAAATCCAGTCCTTATCAAGCTGTTGTTTGGGCCAACACAGCAGTTGTTGACATTAACTAGCTGTCGTTGTTTACAGGGAAACAGAGAAGAGGCTGACAATCCCAACACAGGAATCGGGGCGTTTCGCTTCATGCTTGAGTCCAACAAAGGCAAATCCATGCTGGAGTTTCAGGTGCATAAACTTGAGGAATGTCTGTGTCGTGTTAAGATGCATTTTATGCTACTCAGACGCACCAGGATGGTGTGGAAATAGCGTGTGTGTGGTTTGAGCCCTGGTGCCGTCTTAAAATGTTTGGCATGTGTTGAGCTTGAATGTGTATACATACAATATAGATAGAAAGATAGTGACCAAATGCATGTTTTTAAAGAGATTTCTAGTTTGCTGTTAGCATATTAGCGACACCCCTTGACAAATATACCAACATTTCATGTGGATGTGACCTCTTTGTCTTTTACTAATAGCATCGAGCTTGAAGCTAGAACATCTTAACTATATATCTAACTGGAAATAGGAAATCTGAAGGGAACAAGAATGCTTTGTAATACTGAACTGCTTCATACTGAGTGTTCTTTAGCGAGTTTGATCCCTCATTGCTGCCAGCTTGGCTGTGTTTGTGTTTCAGGAGCTGATGACTGTTTTCCAGCTGCTGCACTGGAACGGGAGTCTCAAAGCCATGAGAGAACGACAGTGTTCCCGACAGGTACAGTCATTCATCTCACAGAGAGGGTTCAATTATCCAAGTACAGTAGTAGTTTTCATCACTTCTTCATCAAGTTTCCTAAACAAAGGGTCAAATCTTTCCGTACATGGCATGACTGGTCTAGACAGATTAAACATTTGTTCTTCTCACCACAAGTGGGAGCGTTGCTAGACAGCAGGAAAATAAGATCCTAAATCCTAACACAAGCTACCTAAATGATGGATTTAAAAAATAATCTCTAGTTGCATTACAGTTGATCCTTTTGGTTGTGCAGCCGACATGTGACGCATCATACAAGTACCCTCAAATTAGGCAGCACCGATTCGACTTTTACTTTCTTGATACCAAGTCTAATACCTCCACTCAGGGCATCTGCCGATATTGAGTATCGATCCAATACCAGTGCTCTCTTTTTTACCACATTTAAATTTCAGTGGGATCAGTTTTATGTCAGGTAATATGAGGCTGAGGATTTCTGTGGTTCTAAAAACTGAGTTGTCAGCCCACCGCGACTAAATAAGTGTAACTGATAGCAGAAACACAGAATTTTAAAAGGACGAAGAAACTGTGTTTCAATTCAATTCAATTCAGTTTTATTTATATAGCGCCACATCATAACAAAGTTATATCAGGGCACTTTTTCATTTATTTAATGTGGATCGACCATGTCTGACAGATTCCCAATCTTTACTGAAGTCTTAGAGATCTTGAGTTGGCAAGACCACTTAGCTTTCCCTCTTTGATATTACTGAATTTACCTTCTTTGCAGGAAGTGCTGGCTCACTATTCCCACCGGGCTCTGGACGATGACATGCGCACTCAGATGGCTGCCGACTGGGTGAACCGAGAACAGAGCGTGGCGGCCACTATTGCGCAGGAGGTGGCGTCGACAGAGCGAGAACTGGAGGACGCCAGGCTGGCGGGAAGAGAACTGCGTTTTTACAAAGAGAAGAAAGACATCCTGATGTTAGCCGTGGGCCAACTCAGTGCAGCCAACACTGCCACCCTGCCCTCGCACTAAACCTACCGTCTATTGTGGAAACATGCCTTCACACTCCGTAGGATTCCTGGTAACAGTATTGATCACTTCATAGGTATAAAGGTGATATCATCGGAACTTTTAGATTTCATATCTTGTGTTTTGTTATGAGGACCAGGTAATCAGGCCTTTGACTTACAGTATGCACATCCGTCCATAAAACAAACAATTGCCGCTATAGCCGTTACCTCTTTGTGCCTAGTGATTACAGGATAACAGTGCTTTAAAAAAAAAACAACAACCTGTAAATGTGCTTGGCATACCAGCTGACTGAGGTTTACATGTTTTTTTTTTCATTATTTCATACTGTATTTACTCGAAGTAGACCTACAGAAACAAAGCCTGCCTTTCATCAGCGAATGTATGGGACGTAAGTTGATATGACCCATCAAACCAAACACATTTGATCAAGGTATGGATCATTCTGGAGTTTGTTTCTTTCATGTTTTATTTGTGTTTACTTGCATATAGTATTTTAGACTCTGGCAAGTGAAGGTGGTAAAATGTATGGGTCTTAAAACCTTGACGGCAAGTACCCTGTGTCCATTAATAATCAGAATGTTTCTAAAATCTCACAGCAAAAACAACTAAAACACCCTTTCCATAATGGGTACACAACCTTGTTCTGCCTGTTGCATTGAAGTAAGCATGAAACATACTTATTGGCTCATGTAATAATTTGAGGGTACTTTGCAAAAATGTCAGGAGGTGACTGATTGCTCTGACAACAGCTCAGGTTTGTGAAAAAAATCAGATAGTGAACCATCACTATGTTTTCTTTTTTCTTTTCGTTTGTGAAGGCTTTTGACAACTATTTTAGTGTTCATTGTATGCTTGGTGACCGTGACACTAGCTGAATGTATATTTTCAGTGTGCTATCGACTAAAGGATCGGCAAAGCGATGCTGTTTAACATTTATACTATTGAATTACTCTCGTGATACAGATTGTGTTTGTCATGTGCTTCATCTAGAGGAGTTAAAAAGAGTTGTTGCTTGGAAACAATGAATAACCACACAGTGGTGATTGGAGGTAAAATGTGAAGGCCAAAAAATTAGTTGAGGGATCTTTTGTTAAAATGATTCATTGTGTGTGAGTCATTGTTGTCCAAAACAGTACCAGCACTTGTGGTTTATGTTTTTTGACATACTGGAAGCAGAATTTGTTTGTTAGCAGTGCTAGTGTAAATCCATGGGCTAAAAACAATGTATGTAACTCGCACTTAATCACCTTTCAAATATTTTTATGTTGAAGGACCTGATTTTGTTTATGCTGTAAATGTGATATCTTTATTTTTCTCTATCTATCTAAAAGTGTATTGAATACATTATAAGGATGAAGGCATTTCAATGAGTAGCCTTTTAAAGACCCCATCTAATGGAAGTGAGAGTTTAATTGACATCGTGTGGCTCTGGTTGGAGGGAAATGTGGGCAGTGAGTTATGCGAGTTAAACAGCAGGCGGGCCCGTCTCGCTGCTGAATGCTGGATTGTCAACAGCAGAAACTGATTACACTAAATTTGAAGAGATGGCAAATAGAAAACAAAGAAGCAGAGTATGATGAAATCCAGAACCAATTTTATTATTGCATTGCTGTATCTCTTCCCTGGGATCATTGTGCCTTTTATAAACTTGGTAACATGTAATAGTTTGACAGCTCTTACGTTTAATTTCATTTAAGGAGGTCTTTAAAGGGCGTTCTACTCTGTTTTATGACTTTTGTTTGTCATTTCATGTAAAGGTAAAATTATAGATTACATGCTCTATTACTGTTACAGCACTTAAAGGAATAGTTCGACATTTAGGGACATTCACTTATTCACTTTCTGGCGGAGAGTTACACTCTCATGTCTGTGCATTAAATATAAGGCTACAGCCGGCAGCCAGTTTGCTTAGCTTAGCATAAAGACAGGAAACAGCTAGCTTTGCTCTGTCCAACAGTGATAAAATCCGCCTTCCAGCACCCCTAAAGCTCACGAGTTAACATGCTAATTCTCATTTGTTTAGTCTGTACAAAAAACAAAGTTCAAAAACGACAATTCGCCTTTTCACAGGGGGCTAGCGGTAGCTTAATATTTACAGTACAGACGTGAAAGTTGTATCAATCTTTTCAACTAACTCTCCACCAGAAAGCGAATTAGTGTATTTCCCAAAATGTCTAGCTATTTCTTAAATATGTTACATGACATTAGATTATGAAGGATCTATTAAATCTTACTACCTTTGGTGTACACTATAATCATTATATATTGTTTGTTTGGTACTCATCTTGCAAAGTATGTGTGCAGCACAAGTAGGAAAATGTTTCTAAGTAATTGTGTCTTCTTGGCAAAGACCCTGCAGCTCTCTTCAGGACATACTGAAAAGTTGAAATTGACTTTGACCTCACAATTCTGCAGCTTGAATCCAACTGTTAATCTGACATTGTCCTTTCCACTTTGGTTTACTCCTGCTCCCAGAATCTTATCAGCAGATATGTTTTCTGAAATGCAGCAAGTATTTAAATGAGCTGGTGACAGGGATGAGGCCAGAGATCTTGAATTGTGTGTTTTTGCATTTTTCTTCTAATTTAGATACTTATTATGTGAGTGATTTTTGACCACAAGCCATTAATCTCAGAGCTGTCCTCTTAGAAATGCCTTTGCTTTTTCTTTGTGATCATTATCAGTGAAGTCTTTTTTAAACATTTTTTCTTTTGCTATCCATTTTATAAAATAAAAAATACTTGGGCTTTTCATCTTTTGGCTTTGATGCATGATGTGTTGATTACATTTTGTTTTTATATTTTTCATATTCTATACAGTATTGTTTTGTAAAAGTGTTTCTCAAGGCCCTTATTGTATGTATTTTCTATGAGCATTTTGTATCCCATGTTTATACTTTTAGTAGATTTATATGATGTAATAAATTGGCTCATACAAATGTTTATTAATTTGTCATGTTACTTATTTCACTGCGTAGTACAAGGCTGAACCTACAAACATTTTAGGATGAAATGTACACATTGTATGTAGTGTACGCGAGGATATGTGCTCCAAATCACATTTGGACTACAGCTGTGTTTTCACAGAGGTGAAATGAAATAGCTAGAAAGGGGTAACAATGGTTAATAGGATCTTTGCAATTGTTTCAGGAAATACACAATAATATTTTGACTTCACACGAATTCCTAGTTCCTTTTCAAAGTTTTTTTTTTAACGTGTCCGGTACAGATAAACACTGTTACATAGAAAGAAGCAACGAACTGATGTAATTAATACAGTATGGGGCATCTAGCTGAAGCTATTTTGCACCGCTGTCGGGTCATGGTTAGTCTTTTAAATTCAAACTAATAAATGGATACAACAGATTCACGATAAAACAGTAGAACAGATACAACAATGGAGGGATCATACTATTTTATTTTATTTTGTTTTGTTTTGTTTTGTTTTGTTTTATTTTACTACTTCCGCCACAGGCAGGAAGGGGCGGAGCCTCCGTTTAGGACGCTCGCCGTGCGTCGTTCGTTCAACATGGCAGCGGGACCGATTTCAGAAAGAAACCAAGGTGAATGCATCATTACAGTAGCTGTTTCGGCCTTTTGTTGCACTTGTTTGTGAATGTACCTCTGCGTTACGCTTCAAGCCGCTCGACTTGTATTCATGAGCGCCACCGGCCGCCTGGTTAGCTGATAGTTGGCGGTAAACAACCGGTCGATCACATGGACGTGTTCAGCTGTCGTTAGCCTGGCTTGCCGCTAATTTGGCCATTCACTTAAATTCTATTTACTTTCATGTATTTGACTTGCCTGCTGCGTAGGAACACGCGTGTAGCGTTGATTTTGATTGATTTGAAATGTGGCGGCGGTTGTTAGATTATTAGACGCAGAGCTACGTCCTGTTAGCCATCAGCTAAAGTTAGCCTAGCAAGCTACCACAGAGTCTGCGGTCGTGTTGACCAAACAAGTGATCACTTTTTTACTCATTGTACTAATTGTTACACAGCATTTGATAAGCTGGGGATGGGGGGGGGGATACGGTTATGGCGGATAAACAGGTAGGTTAGCTAACTAATTATTGTTCACTTCAGTCACAGAAAAAGGTTAGAAAGCTTTTAATAGTCTTTTAGAAAAGCCACATAATTTAGGAACAACACACCAAAATATTACGGTTACTAGTTCTGTATAATTGTTTTGATATTTTATCAAATGTGAGTAATGTCCTCCAGCTGTAACAGTTGTTCTTTCAGTGTGCAGATTTAATCTAAACTTTTCACATTATTTTGAGAAGATAGTTGGAAAGTTCAGGTCGTATAACATGTGAACTGGTTATGATAAGGTTGAAATGCATCTTGAAGCAAGAGAAGATGATCAGCATTGCCAATTGAGATGAGATTTATTGATTGTGTGTGTGTGTGTGTGTGTGTAAGGGCTGCAACCAGCTAACCAACTTATTTTCAGTTAATGAACAGCTTGCTATCACTTCATCATTTACTCAGTAAAATGTGAAAGATAATGACAGATCTCCATCACAGGTTACCAGACTTTAAATATGTATCTTTTAACATTTTATATTTTTACACGATAAATGGTAAATTAGCAGCAGTCAAGACATTAAGGATCTCTATGTTCTTGTATTTTGACAGAACCCAAATTAATGTTAGAATTTGGTCAAATTTGGACATCTAAGATATTTTTCTTATCAAGTTTATTTCTAATTCTTATTTATTTTTTCAGACGCCACTGTGTATGTTGGCGGCTTGGATGAGAAAGTGTCGGAGCCATTACTATGGGAGCTTTTCCTGCAGGCTGGTCCTGTGGTCAACACACACATGCCCAAAGACAGGGTCACTGGCCAACATCAAGGTGAGTATCGGCTAATATTCTCTAAAACGGCAATTGCCAAGGTAGCAACATGTCAAGGGCGATAAAACAGCCCTACATTTTTATTGTGTTCCCTAAGTATCTATTTTGCAGAAAAATAACAATCATGGAGCTAACCTTTTCCACTCCTCCTCAGGTTATGGCTTTGTGGAGTTCCTTAGTGAAGAAGATGCTGACTATGCCATCAAAATCATGAATATGATTAAGCTCTATGGCAAACCAATACGAGTTAATAAGGCCTCTGCGCACAATAAAAACCTGGATGTGGGTGCAAACATCTTCATTGGTAATCTGGACCCGGAGATTGATGAGAAGCTGCTCTATGACACATTCAGTGCCTTTGGCGTGATCCTCCAGACGCCAAAGATCATGCGAGACCCAGACACCGGCAACTCCAAGGGTTATGCTTTCATCAACTTTGCAAGCTTTGATGCATCAGACGCCGCCATCGAGGCCATGAACGGCCAGTACCTCTGTAACAGGCCCATCACAGTGTCCTACGCCTTCAAGAAGGATTCCAAGGGAGAACGACATGGCTCGGCTGCAGAGCGACTCTTGGCTGCACAGAACCCTCTCTCCCAGGCAGACAGGCCGCATCAGCTGTTTGCAGATGCTCCGCCACCACCGAGCGCTACGACACCGGTCCTAACTGCACTGGGAAGTGGGATGCCCATGCCAGGTATGACCGAAGACTACGGTTACTTTTTACATTATTTAACCACTGTTGCAGTGTAATGCAGAATATTTTCAACCATTACTCATCAGCAGATGTGGAAACATCCCATTAATAATAACTTAATAGAGGATTTCAGGTCCTATGCTTATAGAGAACATAATGTAGGATTGTGTATTCTGTATGGTTTGACACATGCTCTGTTCACTTTGTGCCTTTTGACTGTTACATGTCATCCATACCTGATTCACTCTAAAATGAAAAAATCGTAGCTACAAACTCACGACTCTGATGTGAAAATCTTCCACATATAAAAAGGAGCAAATTCGTCCTGCCATGGTGCAAAGACCGTAGTTGATGGTATATTTATATATCTACAGTTTTCTATTTTATATCTTCTCTTGATTTATTTTGTTTCTTAAAGCTGTAATCAGTTGTTTTGGTGTGTTTCTCTTGTAATACCCTGCCATATTCCACATACAGCAGCTGCCTCTGATTAATGGTTGTAGACTGAGTAGTTAAATGTGGTGAGTGCCATGAGAGTAGATGACAAGTTTCATTACCGGCAACGAGATGAAGTAGAATCCTGTAGGAAATGTAAGTGTGCTGCTCTGACTGGTGCAACTTTTATCCAAAGTGATAATGAATTGATTTGATTTAATCTTGGGGGATCTCTGTGACTAAAAGTGAACATGACAGCCAATAAATTAGCCCCTTTCTACGAGATACTAATGAAATTAAAAAATTCTAACAAGGGCTAAGATGACTAGAATATTTAACAGACAGCCTGACTTTATGTTTTAATACAATATGAAATGATAACTTGTAAATACGACTTGTGTCTGCAGGCATGCCACCTCCTGGTTTCCCTCCTGTTCCTCCTCCTGGATCAATGCCTCCATCAATGCCTCCTTCAATGTCCATGCCTCCAAATGCAGGGGGACCAGGCCCACAGGGTGGCGGTGGTGGGCATCCACCCGGACCACCACCCTTCCCTCCTGCCAACATGCATCCAGGTAAATGTTTGTTAAAGATTAAAATGATTTCACAGTGGCTGCAAATGGGAAATTATGCAAAAATATACTGACAAAGTTTGAACATGTGTAACTTCTCTAATGGATGTTAATGAATCTTTAAAAACTAAAGGAAAGGAATAATTTATAAGTCTCAGATACCTGGATTCAGATACTTTCTCCATTACGAACTATGTCAAACAGTTAATAACTTTATTATCCACGGCTCATTGTCTTGCACTGTTGTGATGCAATGCATTCTGTTACACAGGTATGCCTCAGATGCCCATGCCCCCTCCTGCTCCTCCTGGCATGGTGCCTCCGCCTCCTGCTCCCCCAGGATCAAATCAAGCACGAGCACCGCCACCTCCTGGCATGCCCCCACCCCCGCCTATGGGCATGCCACCCAGAGCGCCATATGGGCCTCCCATGGGTAAGCACTGTGGCAGCTCCTCGAATATTTGTTGTCACATAAAAGTCTCTTCAGCTTACAAATACTACCTGTCACGCCTCAAAGCTGTATTGTATTTAAAAGAACAAGTGAAGTGTCGATAACCTTACTTCTACAAATCTATGTTAAACAGTAAAATAGATTTAATGGTTTGTAGTATTGACACAAACCCACGTTACCATGACTACCATGACAAATTAGCTGCTTTGGGCAGGCCTGCTATTGGTAAACCAAATTCTGTTGCTGGGTTGTCTTAGCACAGTGGATATTTAAAGGACTTCTTCAATAATGAGAGAAAGGTGGTAACATCTTTGGTACTAAAAAAGGTGGTCCTAGATTGGACCCGACATGGATGAGACAAGTCCATTGACGACGGATTTAGAGCTGTGGTGATCAAAGACCGTCACAGTGTCTAAATTTTGGTCCTGGATTCTGACACATTCTGATACTGTTTAGTTTTTTTATATTGCAGCAGTACGATTCACCAGACATTCATTGCACCATTTGACGTGCCTGAAAATGGATATCATACAGTCTGACACAGACTGGGACCAACACTTCCTTAGATCCATCTCGCACAGTGTGTCATGCAATGAACTCGTACGGTTATCATTCAGCGTATAGGCACCCATACACACTTCAGTTTCATTCTGATCTGGAGGTAGCTCGCCAGAAGGGCATACCCGATCTGCATCCGATATTGGTTGAGGGCTTGGAGTAAAATGATTGTATAAATAATAAATAATTTTTTATAGTGCCCAGTCTCTCTTCAAACTGGCCATTATTCACCATAATGCTGAACCGATATGATTCTTAGATTGTTGAAATAGTGTTTACTTGTGGTTACCTCTGGCTGTGGTGGGAGCACATAATGGTAAAGGATTTATCACGTTATGACCCTCTTTCTCTCTCCTAGGTCCACATGTGCCTCCAGGTATGAGAGGGCCTCCTCCTCCCATGCCTCCACCTGGCTACGGTGCTGGCCTTCCTCCTCGTCCTCCTTTTGGCTTCCAGAGAGGACCTCCAATGCCTCCAAGGCCCCCCGGTGTCCCACCCCGAGTTCCTATGAGAGCACCAATGCCACCGTAATCCATCTCAGACTGCAGAAACCGTCTCTCGTTTAGCTTTTTTTTTTAACATCTTAAGATCTACTCAAGTTTGTAATAGTGAGTATAATTTAACCACATGTTTGTATTTTTTTTGGTCACTGTACAGATGAAGACCTTTGACAAATAAAATTTTTAGTACAAGTTTTGGAATGTTTTTTTTTATTTCTCACCCACAAATATCACTTAATGATCTGTTTTAGTTTAGTTTAGTTTAAAAAAAAAAAAAAAGGTCACGTGTCCCCACTTTTGGATTGTTCCAAGTGTGACGATTTGCTTTACTGTATGTGCTCAGCAAAAGGTGATTCAGCTGTAATTTTAACAGTGAAGAGGCCTTTCTTCAGGTCAGTCCCAAGACAGCACAAACCAGTGATGTGTTCTTAGTGTGCCCGGTAAATCTCATGTCAATTGGCATGTTACAGAAGGATAAGGAAAGGTGTGATTAACATTGATAATAGCTGCATTTTATTTAGGTGTCCTGTTTTCCTGGGTGCTGGCTGCTACCTCACTGGCATTTCTTATTGGGACACTTTAGTTAAATGGAGCCACCAGTAATGTTGGTTCCACCTATGGTTTTACTACTGTATTATACTATAAGTCAAAATGTCTGCTGTTGGTAAAAGGCTAGTACATTTATATATGTCTTGTGTACAGGTGGAAGTTTAGGCCCGATGGCTGTTATAGTGAACAGTCGGGGAAGTCACCAAAAGTAGTAATCAAGCTCTGATGACATTGAATATTTATGCCAAATGTAATGCCCATATGGGTAGTAGTAGTTGTTATATTTTGAGTTTATTCATCGTTACAGTCAGTAGTTATGTACCCCATCTAGATTGTTGCTGAATAGTAATCCAACATTACAATATATATAACTCTGAAATGAGCCACTCTGCATAAATAGTACTTTTTTTCTAATAATACTTACCTGCTTCATATGAGCGCAGAACTATTTATACTTCCCTAAAATGAAATGAAGTGGTACAAAAGGTTTTTCTAAATTCAACAGTATCCTGATTCCTCCCTCACGTGATCCAACAAAACCTGTAGATCAGGACAATGGGTATAACTAGCTGTTTTCCCACACAGTCTACAAAACGGTGTGTAATATGCAATTATCATAAGCAGAAATCATTGGCGAAGTTTCAAAACACCCAATCCTTATAGTTTCCACCAAATCCCATTGAGCTGCAGCTTTTTTAAGACTGATATTAAAACAAAAGTCCCTCTCCTGCGCATTGCACTACTACACAGCCTAATATATGAGACCAGCAGAAACATCTAATATTATAGATCTAGAGACATTTTATGTGAATGGTACGGGTGATGACATCACACTGTCTGTGAGTAAAGCTCGCGTTTCTTCAGCAGCTCTTGATGCAGTAGAAGGGATCAAGAATATGGCAAGTGGTTGGCATGGCAACAGGAGTCAGGTGTGCTTGCACGTGTGTGTTATCTGCACACATTTTGACAGTCATGTGTACAGACAAGCATCTATTTGTAAAAAGGGTGGAAATAAGGTGTTTATGTGCGCATGCGTGCGAGAAAACATTGTCCATATATGATGTGTATTTTATCTGAATTCAGTGTTTCTCAACATTTTGTGCACAAACCCCAAATGCATTTAGATCGGGGGGGGGGGGGAGCGTAAAATACACGAGCTTAGAGGCGCACGAGCCTGTGCAAATGTGGAGGAAATGTGTGCAGATATGCGCCAAACCCCTCCAGATATGAAGGCGTGTAATAAGCTCGTGCGCTCGTGAGGGTTTGCATGGGGGAGGGGACCCCTGCACATCGCTGAGTGTGTGTGGATGGCGTGGGCTTCTCTCCTCCAAACCGCACAGCATCATCACTCGCTTCACGGCAACAGCCTCGTACGCATCGTCATCCTCATCCTCCTCCTCATCCTCCTCATCACCATCTCCCGGCTGAAGAGGGACCACATCGCAGGAATAAAGGTGAGCTTGAATATAACGTGAATAATAATAATAATAATAATAATAATAATAATGACTGTTAGCGGCTGATGGCGTCTTGTAGCGGTGGATTTCTTTCTCTTTTTTGCATTAAGACATCATGAAGAAAAGACGATGGGCGTGTTCTCCAAACGTTTGCTTTCACACAGCAATTAAGATCGATTTTGTGAATCGAGACGCGCGGCCTATCTATAATCTAATCCAAGTCGTGACAAGCTGCTGGCAATGTGATTTCTAAGAATGAGCACAGATGTCAGGAGGCAGGCGAGCAGACAATCAGCTGCTATTTGTGACAGATTTATATTTTAATCCGGCTGCATTAGTTGGCTGTGTAAATTGGCCTGTTAGCGACAAGGCCTTTTTTTCCTTAACATCAGTGAAGACGATTATGACTGGACTGGAGGCTTACATTTGCACGTAGGATATTTAATCAGACTCTTGAATTCACATTTTTGCTGCTTCTGAAAAATAACAATCCTGGAAAGACACTGAAACGCCACAACACAAATATTAAAAACAATGTGGGAAATAGGCCTGTAAGAGCATAAATATTAGGCCTGCAGGAAGATCTATGTCATTTCTGTGGCTGTCATTAATGTGTTCTTCAGGTGTCCAGAGTATTCATCACGACACTTCACGACTGATAGAAATCTCCCAGTGCTCTAATAAGCTTGTGTGCATGTGATGTGATGGCTATCTGCCCTGCTTGGCCTGGCAAGGAAGTGGATGGTGATTGATTTTTGAAGGAGGGAGGAAATAAACACACACACACACACACACACACACACACACACACACACACACACACACACACACATAAAAGGGTTGCTCTAACTAGGGAGCAATAATATCCATCCTCCTCTTCCTCAGACCTGCCTGCTCTCTTCCACTGACAGGGCTGTGTGTTGCAGGCTGGAGCTGCAGAGATGCTGTCAACTTGACAACAGGGACGCAATGAGAAAAGTGGGCTTAAAGCCGCCTTTGTTGGAATCTGACTAGTGTTTGCCTTCACACTTCAATCTATCTATCTATCTATCTATCTATCTATCTATCTATCTATCTATCTATCTATCTATCTATCTATCTATCCAAGGCCCAAAACAAATGACAGACAAGCACTAGCTATGACTTGATGGGAATAAGAAACAAAGGGTCAGGACCAATGTTTGTATAAGTGGTGAATTTATAGAATACACGTTGGTAGTGGTATGAAGAGTGTATAAAAGACTGATAATTATACTAGCATTTAATTCTCTGAAATGAATGCGGACTTGGAGCTTTGCTTTCTATATTGTGCAAACACTTGTCTGCACACCTATGCAGGTGATTTCAGCAATTCTTCTTCCAGTAGATGTGGCATGTCAAAATGTCTTACAGCTTTTTTCACGTGAGACATTTCGACATGCCACGTCAGGAAAAACACAGGTGCAAATGATAAATTTAATGATGGCTGAATTCCATTTAGCTGCTTCAGTTTCAGGGACCTGGTATTGTGCATGCTGGCTCACTGTCACACTGTCATGGCTTACAGGGCCGTCGTTAACGTTCTGAGTAACAACTGTGCTTTTCCTACATGTGACAAGTCAAAATGTCCACTGTGATAAAGGCCTATCAGACCTCAGCTCAGGTTGATGTTGGGTGGAGCTACGTCAGCTGGAATTATGACCAAACTAACCAAACTTCAAAAATGAATAAGAGTTATAAAGATGTAAGTTGTCCCAGCCCAGCAGACACTTTGACTTGTCATAGTAGGAAAAGCACAGGTGTTACTAATAACACTAAGTGTCCCAGCAAGCCATGACACCTGAAAACACCTGTGCAGGTAAACCATGTGTGTGTGCCTCTGTTGTCTTGTTGTTTCCTCTCCATATGCCCATATCATTTTACACAGGCATGTGTGCTTATGTTTGCAAGGAATAGTGATTACAGGCCTGTAAGTGCTTTAGTCCAAGATATTATTAGGTTAGTGTCCTACAGTTTAGCCTGGCTGACCAGGCCTGTGGGGTTCCTTTGATCGGTGCCAGTAAATCTGTTTGTCATGCTGACAGTGAAGGATCTGTGGCCTCATGACTGGAGATGATGTTTGAATTAAACTTAACATAAACAAATCAAATATGTGTTTGCATTGATCAGGATACAGATGCTGGCATAGGTATAACTATGAATATAAAACCATTATAATCAACAACCTGTTAAAAACCTAAACCTGAGTATTTTGCTATTTAGATGCTAAGTCTTTTTAAATATACCTACTATTATAATGTACTCCTTTACAGCAGCTAGCAGAGATTTTGCCAAATAGGTCTTAACTGCACCATTAAACACACATTCTCAGGGCTGTAGCTATCACCGAGGACATGGTTCTCATCTACTCAGTGTTTGTTTATGTTAATTTGGGGATTTTAATAACTTAAAGAGCAGTTTTCTCGTTCTGCAATTGCACGTGGTGAGTTTTAAAGGCTGATTCTAACATGTTTTAGCCAAAATATATTTATGTTTGACAGTTTTTAGTCCAAAAGTATTAAAATAAATACAATAATAATGGAGAGATTTAATATTTCTCCATTAGAATTTTATTGTGGGAGTGTGGAGGAGGTTTTGAAGTAGCGTTTATACCATTATGTAGGGAGATACAATTCACATAACATATAAGTGAATAGTTAAATAAATGAAGAAAATGAGACACAAATTTAATACCAGAATTTTTTTTTGTTTTCCTATGGCTAGTCAAAAGATTCTGACCCCTGACCTCGGTATTTCTAAAATCCAGTCTCTGGCCCTGTATGTATACTACCTGGCAGACATTTAAAGCTCTGTCAGCCCGTTATTACCTGTCAGACCTCGTTTCTGAAACAGGGGTCGAAGTGAGCGTGGCGGTGATGTCTCTCTCTCTGTGTCTGTTGTTTCACTGCACCACAAAATCAAAGTGACGTGTTGTTTTATTGCACGGCGACCCCGAGGATCACAGTGTCTTTATACTAAAGCATATGGATGCGGGTATCGTCAGTGAACTACACAAGTCAGTGCCTCATCAATGTTCTTTTTTCAAAAGGAAACGTGATACTGCAGCAGACAGGCGAAATGGACATCTATTTTCCGACTTCTTTTTCTCAATTTCAAGCCTCATTTGTTTTAGCACACAGCTCCTCTAAATCAGCAGTGGTTCACTTTTTCAATTAAGGAAATGTTACGACTTGATTTGATTAATCCATGAAGTATACTTTATTGTTTTTCTTCAATATTGTTAATATCTTATTGTCAAACTATTCAAAAACTCACATTTTAGTGCAGGATTCTGTGGGCAGTCTTCAAAAGAAATAATGAAGAGGTGTTAATATGTGGGATGTTATGGGATGACAACATGAACAGTAAAGGCCTAACAGTGATGTTCTTTTATGCCAAACAAGTGTCTGATCCTTTGGAGCATTATCTCAGTCACATTACATTTGAGTCACGGTCATGTACTGTAGCTCTTCACCGTGAACTTGAACTGAGGCATTCAGGGCATTTCCACACCAAGAAACATCCATTAAAAACCACTCTCACTATTCAAGGCTTGATGCCTCGCCCCCTATAATTACTGCTCAGACCCATCTGTGACTCAGCAGTGAACACATGCTGGACAGATATGGAAATGCAACAGGTGTAGTGTGGAAACACACCATTAAAGGGTGGTTAGGTGGTTTGGTTAGCTGACTGAAAAGAAGAATAATCAGTTCAAAGAAAAGACATATCATATACGTATAGACGTACAGATACTTCTTTTTATCGATACGTATGTTATCATGCGTATATCTAGACGTTCCATATCTTTGTAGTTATTTTGCACCTCTTTGTGGTTGTTTTGTGTCTCTTTGTAGTTGTTTCATTTACTTTCAAACAAGAAATGTCACCTCAATTCAACGGTCACTTCAGACAGAGGCCAAGGAGTCAGGGGGCCCCTGGGCTTGTGCCTAGTAGTCTATCCATTGTAATGGGTCACCAGAAATGTGCAATGATGCTTTTGATGCTTCCTATCAAATGCCTCTCTTGATAACAAAGCGCCTTTCCATGAAACCTATCACTACATGCCTAAATGATTACAAAAAAAAACTCAAGGTTGGCTAATTTATATTTCCATTTTCTCCTTAGACATAAGAAGAGCCTGTTGTCAGTCAAGTGAACCGGGAGTCAACTCTTCAAATCTGTGAGGTGTATCCTGAACAAACTGAAGCCCCAGCGCGTTCAGGTGGCCTCTCCACTAAATCTTTGACCGCTTTTGCAGCTTCCGAACCTCTTTAAAATGGAGGACGGCTACCAAAACCGGACTGCCTTCATAAAAGGTGCCAAAGACATTGCCAAAGAAGTCAAGCGACAAGCATCTAAGAAGGTCGGCCGTTCAGTGGATCGGGTGAGCGATGAGTACAGCAAGCGCTCCTACAGCCAGTTTGAAGAGGATGATGATGATGACTACCCCATGCAGGGCAGCCAGGATGGAGGCTACTACCGTGGAGACAGCCAGGCAGCCAATGACGATGAGGGCGGCCACAGTGACTCCACAGAGGGTCACGATGAGGATGACGAGATCTACGAGGGCGAGTACCAAGGAATTCCCAGGGCTGAGTCAGGCAAGGGCAGTCTGGCTGGAGGCCCGGGCTCGGTGAGGGCCGGTGCTCAGCAGTTCAGAGACATCGGAGTGTCTGAGGCAGAGAGGAGGAAGGACCAGGAAGAGCTGGCTCAACAGTACGAGACCATTTTGCAAGAATGTGGTCACGGGAAGTTCCAGTGGACCCTGTACTTTGTGCTGGGGCTGGCTCTCATGGCAGATGGTGTGGAGATCTTTGTGGTCGGGTTTGTCCTGCCCAGCGCTGAGAAGGATATGTGCCTGTCTGAACCTAACAAAAGCATGCTAGGTAAGACTCTTTTACAGGTCCTTCTGTTGTACAGGTTCTGGTTTGGCTGTGTCATGATGCATTTTTATGTTGCTTAAAGGATAAGGCTGTCTATTGTCTATATTTTTCTTATTGTAAACAAATCTCCAAAACCAGCAATGAATTCATCCTACTAACAAGTATTGGCTGTGTATCCAAAGCCTGATATAGCTTATTCCTCTGAGCTATAGAGCTTCATTAACATGTCACCCACTGTGAGTCAATCCTATATACACCGTCCTGCTGCCGCAAATACTCACAGGAGCACCAAATGTGTATTAATCCGCAGCTGAAAATAGTCCCCAACAAATACACCATTTACTCCAGTTTGAGTTACGTTTGCTAAAAACGACAGTGCCCAGCTGTTTAAGGAAATTACTTACTATATATTTGTGACCTGTTTTTAAAGGTTTATGTCTTCAGTAGAGAATGGACTTGTGGCTCAGAGACAGACTAACTTATTATTGGTTTTAGTGTTTTCATGGGATTTGTTGACAATAAGAAAAATAAAGAATACTGCCTGATCTTTTAAAAAGAGGAGAGGTTCATTACTCTCCATATTTAAACTGCCTGTCTTGAGAGACCAGCTCTCAGCAGAGTAAGCATGACAGTAGTAGTGCAGCAGAAATAAAGACGACAGGACAGACTTGCAGTAAATAAAAAGTTCTGCATTAAAAATATTAATAAAATAATTTACCAAACACATTTGTAATAGTTTCATTTCCTTTGCTCTCTCCACAGGTCTGATTGTATATTTTGGGATGATGGTCGGGGCTTTCCTCTGGGGGGCTCTGGCTGACCGGATAGGCCGTCGGCAGTCTCTTCTAATCTCTCTCTCCATCAATAGTATCTTCTCCTTCTTCTCCTCCTTCGTCCAGGGCTACAGCACCTTTCTGTTTTGCCGACTCCTCTCGGGTGTTGGGTAAATTGAAAAATACTGTATATATATTTTAAAATGTGGGCCACTTAGCATACAGCATATAGTAAAGTTTCTGAAGACTTAGAGTCTTTACTTTATAAAGAACAGCAGTTTCGCTGGTTTATTGAAGTGGCAAATTGGGATGCTGAAATCCATTTGTACACAAAATGCTGTTAATCTGACAACCTAAACCCTGTCTTGATCTTGGCGGTTAAACACAGGGACAGTTCAACTCTGGGCTTAGTTGGTTTCTGTTTTTTGCAGGATTGGTGGCTCAATTCCCATCGTGTTTTCCTACTATTCTGAATTTCTGGCCCAAGAGAAGCGTGGTGAGCACCTCAGCTGGCTCTGCATGTTCTGGATGATTGGGGGAATATATGCATCTGCCATGGCCTGGGCTATAATCCCACATTATGGTGAGTACAGTAACCTTTCCCTGAATTTATGAGGTTACGGTTTGCTACCTCTGCACTGTCCAAGCTAGCTGATGGTCCTCATTTTGATTTACACCTAAAGCAATAGTTCAACATTTAGGGGAATACACTTATTTGCTTTCTTGCTGAGGGTTAGATAAGAAGGTCGATACCACGCTCATATCTGTCCAGTAAATATAAGGCTATAGCCAGTTAGCTTAGCTTAGCATAAATACTGGAAACAGCTAGCCTGGTTCTCTTCAAAGGCAACAAAATCTGCCTACGAGATAAAGGTAAAGCTCACTAAATAACTTGTTTGTTTGGACTATTCTTTGGCTCTGAGCCAAGAAACACATAAAACCTTGCAAAACGGTGAATTGTTATTTTCACACTTATAGCTGTTTTAAGTCTTTATGCTAAGCTAAGCTAAAGCGACTAAGCATATTTTCCAAAATGTCCAACTATTCCTTTAAATTTCCAACACACAATTCTGAGCTTCACTTGTGGCAGCAGGGTGAGCTGGTTGTTGAAACCATGCAGGTTTAAACTCGTTTGCTAGCAAGCATCTCCCAGAGACACAGTGCACTGCGGCTGACCTCCGTCTTCCCTCGAGGGAGGAAAAATAAGAACATGGTTCATACTGTGCCACATCAAATTAAATATATTCCAGACCGTGCTTTATAAAGATGTATTGTCTGACCTTACATGCTATTGACTTGACTCACATTTGTAATTTGTAGGTGAAAGTGTAAGGTGTGAGCTTCTTCATGTTGTTTTTTTTGTCTTCCCAGGATGGAGTTTCCAGATGGGCTCGGCGTATCAGTTCCATAGCTGGCGTGTGTTTGTGTTAGTGTGCGCGTTTCCTTCTGTTGCAGCCATCGCCGCCCTCAGTGCCATGCCAGAGAGCCCACGCTTCTACTTAGAGGTTGGCAGATGTGCTTGTTGACATTCGGTCACACAGACAGTATCAGCTGGTTTTACTCATATATGAGTTATTACTAACATAATACCCAAAGTCAAATATGAAATGTCTTGAGTAAAGATAATTAATGGGGATGAATACATACAAAAAACAGAGAAAGGTTATAAGTTAGGGTTAAGGGTAATTACTGGATAAAACTTGTTAGCTGTTATACGCAGTATGACATTTACTTTTTTCCCAAACAGAATGGCAAACACGACGAAGGCTGGATGATTCTGAAGCAAGTTCATGACACCAACATGCGAGCAAAGGGACACCCAGAGAGGGTGTTTTCTGTGAGTATCTCTGAGGAAATTTTGTTATATTAAATCATCTTGTTTTGAGTTTTTTTGACTTTTTATGCCTTTATTAGAGATGACAGGTAAGGAGTGGGAGTGTAAGGTGCACAGTAATCAACACTTAGTCTCCAATCAACACATCTTGAACCATTTTCACCTGGGATCACAGCTGTGTGACTTTTCAAACATCCATTGTATTCTAGCAGGTACATAAAAAGAGACATTACCTGCTATTTGATGCAATGAAAACATGATGAATTAGATTTTCACTTTGTAAACAAATACTTGTGCATAGAAATAGTTTTCCTTTTTCCTTTTGAAATCATTACCCTTCGTATAGATAAGGTTCAAACAACATCTGCTTCCACATATCCCATCTACATTTCAGTGTGTCGGCATAACAACAATTAAAATCTATTTTAATCTATTAAAAGTCATGAAAACAGACCAAGGATCAGCTCACTATGTTAATATCTCCCAGTATCTGCCAGTTAATTTTCCATGTCATCAGGCTTTAGACTAACAAGACATTTTGAACAAGTCGTGGCATTAAATAGTGGAAATACTTTCTAAAAAAGGGGGGGAAATACCATTGTTATTTAAAATACTTTCACTTAGTGATTACCATCAAAATGAATTCCATGACATCTGGCTGAAGGCATGCCTCTGAAGGACTTGTGTCTCTTTCATCCAAGGTCACTACAATTAAGACGGTGAAACAGATGGATGAGTTGGTGGACACTGGCACCGATACTCCGGTCTGGCAGCGCTACAGGCTGAAGATTATGAGCCTCTCCCAACAGGTGAGTGAAGTTGAGAGGGAAAAAACTCCTACGGTTGAAAATATAGTAATTCACATACAGTGTATATAATTTATTTAATCTTGAGGTTTTGTTTGAACAACTAGGAGATTTGTTGTTGTGCAGGCAGAGCCAAGTTTTAAAAGCATGAAATAAAACACCCCTGAGATCATATCTGAGATCACTGCTGCTTTAAAAATACAGTTATTATACCAGAGTTTGAGGCCTGAGGTCTGAGGCCTTTTACAGGCATGCCCCAAGCTGTAAAAGGCCTCAGTGGAGATCCTTGGAAACGAACAGTGTGTAGGTGGCAGCAAGTCCAAGAGCAGCTTCTGCCATCTTTTTCCATATTAATTAGTTTGTCCTCCTGACCTACATCGGATTTTGAGTGAATTAAACAGAAAATCAACAAATTATTGCAGGTTTTTTCAGCCGTATCCACATGCAGACTTTCTCCGCTGCTTTTTGTCTCCTAAAATTTAATTTAATGAAACAAACTCAAACAAATAATGTGCATTTCATCTGGAAGTTATTATTTCTTTTGCATCAGCTAAAAAAAATTAACATTGTATGTTTGTATTTGACTTTCTTGTGTTTAAACTTGTGTTGTCACTGTGTTGCACGTTATTGCAGCACCACTACTCCAGGCAGAAACTTTACCAGCTTTTGTGCCTGATTTTAGTTTGCATTCAGCCTACGCTCCTGCTACACGCCTACACCCTCCATTTTCTTCTGAATCCGCTACTGCGCCACCACCTGCTCACTGAAAAGTCTCCACTCTTCAAGTTGAAGCTGTAAAGATGTAGTTTCACGCGGACGCCTCTTCATAAAGTTTATTCTATCTCTACAAGTTGCATGTTTCTGCTCAGAAATGTAGACTGAAATATCACAGCGTCATCAGATTAAAGTTAAAGCATGTCCAATGTGTGTCAAAATTAACATAATTTAATCAGACAAACTAACTAAGAAGAATCTTATGAGGAGTTTAAATCTGGTCTCCCGAGCTTTCTTCATCGAAAGTTGTGTGTTTTCTTGTTCACATGTTGCAGATGCGGAATAACATTCTTGCCTGCTTCAGCCCAGAATATAAACGGACGACTTTCATGCTCATGGCTGTTTGGTTTACCATGTCTTTCAGGTAAACTAAAGACTCGTAAACACTTTGCTATGTGGTGAATCACCTTCACTTTTGAGGCTTATTTCACCTCTCCCCGGCTCTAAAACCTTTGCAGCTATTACGGTCTGACGGTGTGGTTCCCTGACATGATCAAGTACATCCAGAAGCAGGAATATGAATCACGCACAAAGACCTTCACCAAGGAACGCGTGGAGCATATCACTTTTAACTTCACCCTGGAAAACCAAGTGCATCGCCAAGGACACTACTTCAATGACAAGTAAGTGATTTGTGAGTAGTGCGAGTAGTTAAACAGAGGTGGATTAGTCGTTGATTTACATTTGAATGCTACTAAATCAACAATAAAGCACACAAGAGCAGAACATGTGGTAAATATACAATACAAAACTAAAACTGAGAACCTGTGACCTGTTCGACCAGGTTCCTCAACCTGAAGATGAAGTCCATGGTGTTTGAAGACTCTGTGTTTGAGGAGTGCTACTTTGAGGACATCACCTCCACACACACCTTCTTCAGAAACTGCACCTTCATTGCAAGTTTGTTCTACAACACAGGTAAATATGAACGGAAATAATAATTGCCAGGGATCAGTATCACGAGGGAGTTTTAATTAGAGCTTCAACTAATGATTAATTTGATTACTCATTAATATTTTAAATTGTTTTATTTTTTAATAATTGAGTCTATAAAATAAAAATAAAAAGTGAAAATACCCTTTACAAGCACTGAGAGCTCAAGGTCTCTTGTTTTGTCCCAACAAAGATTCAATTTAAACATGTATTTATACATTTCTTGGCCACTTAGGGGAAGGACAACAAGCTGAAGACATGACAATGCCTTATTAAGTTGTTATGATGAACATGTTAGCAAACAGTTGGCTATTTACACATCCAGCAGACAGGGAGCAGCATTAGCATTCATTTGGAGTCGTGTTTCTGGCCACCCAGCAAATGTTAGTCTTATATTCCCTCTTCTTTTTAGCTCTGTTTTGGTCTCCACCACCTCCTAAGGAAAACATCTGGCTCTTTAACTGCTAAATGCTCCACTATGTTCAGCAGCTGGTTGCTAACTGTGTCTGTCTGCCTTTTTGGTGCTCAACAGGTACCGTGCCGCAGGTTTATCAAATCTTTTTTTTTTGCTGGAAACAGCTGCCTGCTGCATCTGGAAACAACGCTGATGAGAGCAGTGAGCCAAAACAGTAAAGTTGCGAGCCGTGAAACCAAAGCAACGAGTTAAAAGACACTAAAATGCTCTGCAGAGCTGAGGGGAACAGCAGAGTCTGGTGATAATTATATGTTAGCGTCTCCTTTCACATTGCATATAGTCATGATCCATTGTTAATATAAAAATATTGGTTAGTGCAGCTTTAAAGTGATATAAAACAGAGAAAAACATATGTAAACTCTGCAAAAACATGCATAATTTGAGATTAAATGTGAATTTTATATAGCTTTATTGCAAACTAAAGTAAAAATAGAAAAAAGATAAAATATAGTAGCTCAGCTGGACTGCTCCCATAGAAACATTCTGTTGCTAGTATCCACGGTTATGCTGCTGCAGAACTGTTACCGTAGCAACGTAAACAAATCCAGCTCAGACTCTTTGATGGGACTAGCTGTGAAACAGAGCTTCATAATTAAGAAAAAACAGATGTAAAAATGTGTTAACTGGATAATCAGAACCAAAGCTCTTCTTAGACACGACTTGACACAAGACAAACTCATGTGTGTGTTAAGATGATGTCATTTATATCATGTCTTCAGCATCTCTCCCTGCTATCGTAAAGGGTCAACTAAACTCATATTACAGCACTTGGCTTCTACTGAACACATACATGAGAGCAGAGAGCTCTTTCTTATAGTTTTAATTTATCTTATTTTTCTTTCTCTTCTTCAATGTGCCTGTGTTTTGTATGCATGCTGTTGTATTTTTGTTTAGATGTTTTTGTTCTCAGCTTCTATGGCAAATGCGACCTGATAGTATCTGATAGTATCTATTGCTCATTTAATGTGAATGAATTGTATGTAAGTGTGTAACTGTGCACAAAAATGCACAAAAAAGATGGAATCATTTAAAACTCCCATTTGTTTATGTGGCACCTGTAGTCCATGGTGGGTTTTTGGTGCATGGTTTTGATTTCTGCTTGTGCTTTCATTAATCATCATGTCAGATTCTGCCTGAGAAAGTAGAGAAGCTGTTTCTCTGCTAACATTAGACTTAAATCTCAACGTCTTCACTTCTACAGCGGCGGTATCTTCTCTTCCCTGAAGCCAACGATACATTCTTTTATGTTTATGTCATTTGTGCATCTAAAATGTTATGATCGTTCAGCACTTTTATGGCTGACTCCCTTTTAATAAAACCGCTATTGGTTATTGGTATGGAAGCAATTTCAGCAGTGTCATCAGAAATTCTGATCATGTAGTTTGTGCGGCTGCAGGCAGTAAAGTATAAACAGAGAATAAAGTAACAGGCCTTGTAACCTCAAGGAAAACTGGTTTTGAGAGACAATGTGACCTCTTCTGACCTTTTCTATTTTTCTTTCTTGTTATTTATTTAAAAAATATTCATAGTGATGGATGCTGTTTTTATGTTTAGTCGCTGCCTGAAAGGAATCTAGATTAAAAACAGCCGCTGACAGAGGATTGGTTGTGCAAATGTCCTGGTTTCTGTTGCTGAGAGATCATTCAGTCCCTTCTTTCTATGTTTAAGGAAAATGATTCATTTCTGCAAGTGCGTACGTAGGTTTGGTTTCAAAGACAATGAAGTCTAACTGCTTATCATGCTTTCCATAATAAACTATTTTCTGTTTGGGGAACGTTCCGCGAACGTTGCCTGAAGGGACGGTTATTCAGGAAAGCTGGAAGAAGTTTAGAGAACCTTTAGAGAACGTTCCCTAAAGGTTCTCTAAAGGTTTTTTCAAAATAATCTTCAGAGAACCTTTAGGGAACGTTCCCAGAAGGTTTTTTTAAAAACCCATTATATAACCTTCAGAGAACCTTTAGGGAATTTTCCCTTTTGCTGGGATATGATAGTATAACCAAAAAATTATAAATTCTATGTAATTTTCTATATTTTTTAATGCTCTAACCCTACTTAATGTCATGTTAAGTTTCTCTGACAGAGACCTGATGTGATAAATTATATGTTGTATCTTTACTACAGCTCTGTCCTTTACTGCCTTATCTCTGATTGATATTCACTTCCAGCATATTTTAAGGTTAACTCTAAATAAAAACAAAGATTACATTATTTAATTAGTACTGGAAGTCTGTTTTTCAGCCTTGAGGACTGTCTCCAATCCTCCCCTTATGCTGCATACAACCTCTTTAAATAAGCCTGTGTTGCCTGAGAGGCGAAATCCAGGGCAAAAAAAGATTTCTCAAAGTCCAACTGAAGGTGATTTAGAGGAGAGTACCAACATGTTGACACTTTTTCATTTTGGCAGAAAACACTGAGATTTCAAAATGAAACTGTAAGAGTTAGGGGGGTAAAAAAACAGGATTTTTAAAAATGAAGCTGACATTTTACCTTTTTCATTCATGTCAATAAATTACTCAAGTATTCATGACATTTTTTGAAGCAGTATTACAGAGCAATAACACTTATTTCCTTCCTCTTTTCTCTTTCTCTGTCGTCAGATTTGTTCAAATACAGGTTTGTCAACTGCAAACTGGTCAACAGCACGTTTCTCCACAACAAGGAGGGCTGCATGCTGGACTTCAGCGATGACTTCAACAATGCCTACATGATCTACTTTGTCAACTTCCTCGGCACGTTGGCAGTGTTGCCTGGCAACATCGTGTCGGCTCTACTAATGGACAAAATTGGGCGTTTAAGGATGCTGGGTGGGTGAATCTAATCAGTGCAGATAATTCACTTATGGCCATAGAGACTCTTTAACTCAATGTAATTCTCATTCCTCTCTCCGAACAGCGGGATCCAGTGTCATATCTTGTGTCAGCTGTTTCTTCCTGATGTTCGGCAGCAGTGAGTCAGGGATGATCGCCCTCTTGTGCCTGTTTGGTGGCATCAGCATCGCCTCGTGGAACGCCCTGGATGTGATAACTGTGGAGCTGTACCCCTCGGACAAAAGGTAATGTGAGATGCACCAACTCCTGACTGTTTTTTAATTGATTTAAATAATTTTCTGTTGAGTTGTGAAACTGTGGGGAGTCAGTGGAGAAAATGCAACATAGGTATTTTTTATTGGTCATTCTTATGTTTTCCTGACAATATCTGTATTTTTATTTAATTTTTCATTACTAATTTGTATAATATTTTTTATTTATATTTAATTGAATTATATGTATATCAAATTATTGATGACTCCATCTGGTTGGATTATTATAAAAGGCTGAGTTGTGTTAGTAAGAGGAGCCTTATTTTGTCAGACGTTATTTGTAGAGTCTGTGAGAGGAAGCCCTATGTTTGCAATGAAATGTTATGTATAAGATGTATTTTTCTTGTCTGACAAATATTGTTTCACCACTGATACAGTATCTTTGGTGTCTTATATAAGTCCATGTCGGTTGGGGCACTTATGTACATCACACAGTAAACAACAACTACTACAGCTAGCAGTACCATCAAAAGTACATAAAACAATTGTGTATTTAGAATATTGTCCTCGTAAGTTTTTATGTTTTTTTTACATTTCAACTCATCTGTACTACTCATAAGTACAGCAGAGAAGGTGTAGTAACAGAAAACTGAGCATGTTCAAATACAGTACTCTGGCACACTGAATGCAGATCAGTTTAAAGTAGGGAATTAATGATCAGTATAGTTAAAAACCCTCCTCTCTGCTGATACTCCTCACTGTAATTGTGTTTGTCCCTCTTTTCTTGTGTTCAGGACCACAGCGTTTGGCTTCCTGAATGCCCTCTGTAAGCTGGCGGCCGTTCTGGGCATCAGCATCTTCCAGTCATTTGTCGGCATCACCAAGGCTGTACCCATCATATTTGCTGCTGGCGCACTCGCTGCAGGTAGCTTCCTTGCAACAAAGTTGCCTGAAACACGAGGCCAAGTGTTGCAGTAAAGCAGATGACCAGCAGTGGGCAGCAGAGCACAGCTGGAGTGTGTGTTTGACAACTAGAGCCCGAACATCCCTGAGAGCTTCAGCGCTGCCCGTCACACACCAGACCGCCATCCCCATTGTTAGCCCAGAATCCTTTGAGATATGGATTGCATCATTCAAAGTCTATACAGAGCCACAGTGATTAAGAGAAGAGCACACCGATGTAGAAATAGACACCTGTGTCATCCGTCTGAATGATCTGAACTCTTTCATCAGATCTTTTCAAAAGTGTAATATGCACACGGTGACGCAGTACAAATTGTGGTGTGCAGGAAGGATAAAATGTTAATTTCTGGGAGTTTTTCTCTCACTGGCCCACAGATCCACAATATCAAACACAATTGAGAAGACAGGGATGTCAAATGAAGAGATGAGACTGATAAAAAAAAGCCATTTATGGGGGAACGTGACAAGATTTAGTCTATGTATGCAGTGTTTTTCTTCCTTGTCTGTCCTCGGACTCAGTGACTGGCTTTCAGTGCTACTTTTTAATTTGCTGTGGCGTTACTGGTACAATTCACTTCACATTTCCATTCAAGACTGATGCTCGTGTTTGATGCAAAGTTTTCCTTTGAAAATATCTTACAATGAATTTCTGGGTGAATATATTTTCTCTAAAAACGCCCATGACCCTTGACCACTGCCTACTACTGATGCCGGACCTGCTGAGAGCTTATTTTCTACCAAATAATATTAAAACATTCCAGTGAGGCTTGATTTATTCAGAAACAGAGAATATATTGTTTCCTTGTCCCTGCATAAATCCAGTCTACTCCTCTATTCACAGCCTCAAAACACAGACAGGTGATGATGCATTTCACAGGATTCTCTGTTGTAAATGGGAACAGTTTGATCCAGCTCCTCTGTGTTCAGTGTTAAAATAATGTTTTTCCCTCCCTGTTGTTGAACCATACAGCTGTGGCGGTGTGATGATGTTCATGTCTGCAACGCAGGAACGTCTGTGTGACGGATTTTGGTCAAGTGCTAAATGTGAGAGCAGATACTATAGTGTAACTAAATTAGTCACGTGAGTGTGCGTGGGATTGCACGTGTGTCTTTGTTATGCAAGACGAAAGAAAGTGTCTGATTTATTAATTTAAACTCCATCACTTCACGCAAATCAGTGCAGCCATGTAGACCCTATTTTACTGATCCAGCAGCAGAATGTACAGAACAGCGGTCACACATATTTAGAAATAATTATATTAAATGTAACTCATGCAGTAGCTCAGGTGTGGTGATATGCTCAGACCACGTTTACAGCTGGTATTATGTTTTAGCACCACTCCACCAAATTATTGTACATGCAGGATAGTTTTCTGATTTAAAAAGAAAATGCTGTTCAGCTCTGTCCCATATGCATAGCTGCATTAATTAGCCTTAATATGAAAACAAGTCACAAAACAAGTCATTTGATTGAGTGTGAAAGTTCATTCATGACCTCAGAAGCAGTAGTTTGACAAAAGAATCTAAAGTCAAGGTCCACTTACTAGCTTTTTGCAGTTTGCTTAGTGTTCATAGAGAATGAAAGCTCTGAATAAAGGCTGCTAAGTTGACCTTGACTTAACTTTTCTTTCTTTTTGTCAAGGTAATTTGGTTGTTTTTTAATTTGGGCTTTAAAACATACAATCAACACAGTATCCTTTCTTAAAATTGTGTTAATGCCTCTTACAAGTCTCATAAGCACAAATTAAACTCGACCAAAAGAAGAAAAATCAGTAAAAATAAAATAAAAGTCCTATTGATAAGGGAGTGCGGCACAAAGGGAAAACAGAGAGATTACAAATCACTTGTCTAATTTCAGTTGAAGGGCTCCTGTTCTTGTCACTCCTTTACTGCGTCCATTTGTGCCAGAAAAAAAAAAGTGAAAAGTTATCACTCACTGTGTTCCCGTATGATATTAATCGTCTATAACGATAACATAAGTACACACACAAAAACATTGCCAATTGTGACTTTGGTCTTAAACAATCACTCTAAAGGAAAGATAATTGAGTACCATTCTTTATACATATCACTACTTCGGTATCATTTCTCCAAAGGTGTACATCTATATGTGTGCTGACAATCAGTGAGTGGGTGCATGGGTGCCGCTGCTGCCCAGTAGAGTGTGTTGTTTGACCTAAAGACGTCCTCTGGATTGTGTGTGTGTGTATGTTCAGGATGTTAGAGGCTTTGGCGTGTGAGTAAGCCTCTCCCCCAGAGTAGACTGATAATGTAACTCAAAAACACACTTCAGAAGGATAACGGATATTATCTCAGCTGTGGGAGTTTGTCTGACCTCTTGGACTGTGTGTGTGTGTGTGTGTGTGTGTGAGTGTGTGTGTGAGAGAGAGAGAGAGAGAGAGAGAGAGAGAGAGAGAGAGAGAGAGAGTTTAAAATAATAATTCAACATTTTGATGAGTTTGCTTATTCACTTTGTTGCAGAGAGTCAGGTGAGAAGATTGATACCACTCTCAGGTCTGTGCGTCAAGTATGGATTTGAAGCCAAGAGGCGATTAGCTTAGCTTAGCATAAAGACTGGAAACAGGGGGAAACAGCTAGCCTGGCTCTGTTCAAAGGTAATAAAATCAAGAAGAAGTTCTTGTACTAAACAAATAAGATATAATGTGTTAATTAGTGAGCTTTAGAGGTGCTAGTAGGCGGATTTTGTTACCTTTGGACAAAGCCAGGCCAGCTGTTTCCCCCTGTTTCCAGTCTTTATGCTAAGCTAAGCTAACCACAGTAGGAGTACAGGCATGAGTGCGGTTTCAATCTACTCATTTAACTCATAACAAGAAAGCGAATTTCCCGAAATGTCGAACTTTTAACTATTAATGCTGTCAAACCTGGATTATATTCTGATGATCAAATCTTTCCTTTGCTGTTTGTGTACAAAGTCTTGTGCTTACTTAATGAACAAATGTGTCCCATCTTGTTCATGTTGGATAGACTGGATGTATGTATGTTTGCGTGTATGTGTGTGTGTGTATAAGCTGACTCTAAATCGTCTGTCACATATTTTTCTACTTTTTTCTGTTGCGGTGTTTTCATCCCTGCGATGAATACAGCTCAGTTGGGGACCACGGAAATATATTTACACTATGAGAAGAAAAAAAAAACAAACAAACAAAAAAAAAAAACAACCTAATGCAATATATGCAGTGTAAAATTGATTTGTTCTTCATACTAGACTCGGGTGCTCTTTTGCTGATACAATTCAGTGTTTAAAACAAATCCCATGAAAGATAGCCAGTCTCAGAGACCTCTGTTTAGAAATATGGAAAAGGATCACATCTTAAATTCATGACGACATCACACTCTAATTCCTTCTGTATTCAACCGATTGTGACGCATGTTTGTATCGTATTGTCTGACTTCTTGGACGTCCTGTATGCCAACTGTTTTTGTCTAAAGCAAGAACTAGTGTTTTCATTGTTGTATGATGACATAGATTTGTTGCTTGCAGTGATTGTTCTTAATCAAAGTGGGGTTAAAATTGGTGAAACTTGAGTATGTGTTCTGAAAGTAAGTTAGTGGTGACTGTGCTCCTTGTTTACCTTGAACCCAGGTAACTCTTTTTTTATATATATATGCCTGAATTTCTGAGGAGGATGCTTGTAATCGTGCAATTCATCATTGTCACAGAGGTACAAGATGCGGCCGGAAAAGGGCAATACACTTAAGCGAAGGGAGCTGAAAATGTGCATAAATTATGCACAAAAAGTACAATTTGACAAAAACTTGTTTGTCCAGGTGAGTCCGTTTTAAAAAGGGGAAGTGTAAGCAATAACGTGGAGGCTTTCCCCAGTTCTGAGAAAACAGGAAGTCAGTTAAATCCAAAAGGACCACGGTTTATCAACTCATCAAAAGAGCCCCCTCAGTCAAATTGAAGCTCCTGTCCAAAATGAAAAAGTTTACTATTTAATGTTACTATGTGTAGAATTTTATTATATATATATATATATATATATATATATATATATATATATATATATGTATGTATGTATAAACTATCAAAAGGGTCACTGGTTTGACATTCAAGACGTATAATGACGGCAGTGATATGGGATGTGGTCAAAATAAAGTGAACACCAGTGTGAAGACTTCTCTTAATGATGGCGGTCTGATAAAAGGATGGAGGGCTTTTTATGGCATGGTTTCTGTCTTCTCAGCTCTTTAGAGCACACGGATCAGTCCTGAATGAATCCTAAAAAAACAAAAAAAACAAAGGACCGACCCATGCCAGAAAACAACTCCTTCATCTGCAATGAACTTTGCAAGAATCCTTCGCTGTAGTTTGGACTGAAGGAATTTATGTTTGCGTTTTCTTTGGTTTGACTCTGACCTGTTTATTAAATGATAAAAGTTCTACTCTAAATGTGAGTTCAATTAAAAAAAATCAATGTACTGTGTGTAGAAACTGTAGATGTTTGTACGTGCAAGTTTTGGAATTTGTGGAACAAAAGATCAAGGAAAACAATTCCAAAAAAAAGCTCAATATGACTCAGAAATCTATTGTGTGTTGTCTTTGTGTTTTGTAAATGAAGACTGAAAATTCAGTATTTATTACTTCTGGATATTGAGAATATTTTAGTGATGCTGAAAAGGTGCTGTATTTATTTTATGTGAGAGTTGTTCATTATGCTGGGATTTGCACTTTTGTGCCAATTTTCCAGTTCTATGAAGAATCATAATGGAAATAAAACGTGAAGAAAGAAAACCAATGTCATGGTTTGCATTACAGAGCATGAAGTCAATTTATATTCAACTCAAGAGTAATGTCAGTAGAAGGTTGTACTTTGCAACAATATCTTCACTGCATCAACCCACTGACTGCATACTAGCTGTAGTTTAAAGATAGGTTCAACTTTTTCCAAATCTTGTCTCAAAACAATACTCACATGCATTTACCTGTATGTACATTGAAAAAGCTTTTACCTGATGTAATCATTCCTCTTGTCCTGGCCAGTACGAGATCCCTAACATGGTTCCAATGTGAGTGAAATCCACAGTCCTGTGCAAAAACACATTCAAAAGTTTATCAGAAGCTTATGAGACTGCAACCGTCTGAGCTAGACAAATTAAGTGGGAATCGACCACTTTTTACCGTCCCTCCACTGCAGCTGCAGCTCGGCTGTGCTAAAAGGACTAACATTGGGAGATATGTACTTGATTTGTCTAACTCAGACTGCTGAGGCTTCATTAGCTTTATATAAGTGTTTGAATACGTTTGCACAGAACGAGGACTGTGGATTTTGTCCCCTATCACTTCCATTGGAAGCATGTTTGGAGGGATCTCTTTAGGGCTAGTGTGAACAGGAATTATCATTTTCAGTAATACTGTACAGTTCAGGCCTCTCGGTTACCTTTGCAAAGGGAAAAAAATAAAAAAATTCACTCAAGATTAATTTACAGACATCCAACCTGTGATGAAGGTTCACAAGTAGACCTTGCTTTGAATTAAGGGGGAACCACTGATCTACGACTACAGATCTGTAGTGCAGTTTCTCAACAGATCGAAGTGGTCTATGCTGGTATTGCAGGGGGTCTGTGCAGGCTACTTCCTGCAGCCAGTTTGTGTTTATTTTGTATGGACTTCAAAACGTGTTATTCATAAGTGAGAACCTATCAAAGATAGCTAATGAACCAAGTCTGTAGAGAAAAAGTACTTTCCTTTGAGCAGAGCTACATTCTTAGGAGGGGAAACAAAGTCAAGAATACAGTACAAGTGAAGTCACAAATGTGCAGCTGGGGATGTCAGTAGTTTCCCCCTCAGGGTGGAGGGTCCCTGAGGCATGTTGCTCATCACAAGGTTCCAGTATTTAAAAAAAGTTGAGAACCATTGATCTAGCAGCAGTCATTTGTTTGGGTAGGAAGAAATTCTTCCCATTAATACATTCATGAACTGTAGAAGTAATATTCCACCTCTTAAGTTCCAAGAAAGAAATCCACAAGTTAAGGATCAAACTGTTTATTTAAAATAATGTCCCAAATAACTGTTGAGAAATGTACATGCAAAAATTGGGCAACTGCTGATCACATGATGGGGAAACAAGCATAGAGAGGGATGCCACACTGGTTGCCTCTGTTCCGAGCCATCTTGATGTAGTCTTCATGTCTGTAGTTTACACCCCAACTACAGTCGAAGGATATTTAGATCATAGAACCCACCAATAAATAAAAGGAAATTGAAGTTATTCCTATAATCCAGAATTCACTTTGAATATTTCGCCTGTTTTTGACCAGCCAGTAGTTGTATCCTCCCTCTGTGCCGTAGCCCACAACCAGCACTCCATGGTTCACGTGTGGTCCCTGTACACACCTGTGGGGCCACACAAAACAGGTGTAGAAAGCAAAACTGAACTCCAGTTGAAACCAGACATTTACACACACCAAAAAAAAAAAAAAAAAAAAAAAGGTTAATAACTCACTTCCTCACACCCAACTAAGATTAGACTTGTGTTATTCTAGGAGGTAAAACTACTCACCATGATGGTAGAAGACAAACTTGGGCCTGGAGGCATCAATTGCTACAGAGATGGGGCCGATGTCAGCTAGAGCTGCCTTCAATGCAGATTCATCCCCCTGCAGAAAGAAGGCATAATTTGAGCAGTTAGCAGCCCGATACTGTGGGTTATACTTGCACTGACCATACTAAAAAGAAAGTCACGTGCAGGGGAGTTGCTGATGTTTCGTCAGGAGTTAATCGTCAAGGTGTAACCACAGTAGACCTGAATATTTAACACATGCAACGGACCCTTGTGGCTTGGAAGCTGACCTTGCCCACATAGGGGTAGGCTGCCTCAGAATCTATGCTGTGGTTTTTGATGACATATCTGAAGGCACTTGGCATGAAGCCGCCATTGCACCTGTGATTGCCATATTTCGTGGAGTAATCCACCAGGTTCTGAGGACTGAGGGACATCAGCACACCTGTGGTCTTCTTGAGTTGCCCTTCCAGAGCGCCAACTGCACTGAAGGCCCAACAAGAGCCACAAGAACCCTTGAAGACAGAAAAGCTGCACATGAATTAAATGTGGACTGGATCTTCTTAAACTACAGCTACAAAAGACAACTAGTCCTGATGTTAATGTTTACCGATACTTCAGGATATGACCTACTGCAACCTCACCTGCATTTTGACCTCAGTTACCAGGCCTTCATCCCTCCAGTCCAGTGATGGCGGCATAGAGCTGTTGACTATGACATAGTTTGAAGGACCCCTCTGCAGGTCAGAGGGCACGATGGTGCCCATCATGCCAGTGATCTCCTCGGTGGTCTACAGATGAAGAGAAACACACACTACCAGTCAGTTCTCAAAAAGGTAGGACAAATGTTTGTGGTTTTCAGTCACTTGAGACAACTTATAAACCCAAAACACAGAAAAATAATCCATGTAGCCTTTGTAGAAACCATCCACATGCAGTTGTTTGTTGGCATGGCTCTGAGGCTACACACCATGGTTTAATGAAAAGAAAAGGCGAGTGTAGCGTACTCACCAGGTCCCCCAGGTGGTTCATTGCCATCTCATAGGTGTGTAAGCCCAGAGAGGTTTCCAGGTTATGGACACTAATCATTTCCAAGTTTTCTTCCCATATCTGCCTGCGACTCAACTCCTCAATCTGGAAACACAGCATTCACATTAACCACATGGGATACATGACAGTTAATAGATACCACGAGGTGAAGACTTAAAGAGTATGATTTAAAGGTGTACCTCATCAGGAAAACTGGTTTTGAAGTAAACAAAACAAAAAAAAGGTATTGCACTTATACAGAATTCAGGTAATAAGTAAGATTTAACAATTAAAATCTGATTTCATGCCTAAACCAAATTCAGTGTGGGTTAACTGGCTAATAATTAAAAAGTAAATGCACAAATACTTCATACATTCACACACTGTTAAGCCAGTCAAAACAAACAAAAAAATAACCATTGTTAAAAGTGACTATGTTTTCTTGATTAATGACCTTAGTTGTACCTGGTGAGAATATAATTTGTTATGCATCATCTTCCACAGCTCCCAGTGTTGATCCAGTTCTGAATTCATGACAGCCACTGCAAATCCACACACCATGGTGAAAAGCAGGCTCCGAAACATCTCAGGATCTAGGAAAAGAAGAACTTGTCTTTAAACAGGTGTCACTGGAAACATGATGTTTTACGAGTGTCCTACATCAAACCAAAGGCCTGGCTTGTGCTGTGATTGGACAGCTGTAGCAGTACTCATTAAAACACCACCAGCTGATGTAATTTAACATTTAGAAGCAGTGGATTTAAAACCTGATTCAACCCACACATTAGTAGTGCATGTTGAAGATATTTGCACGTGCATGAAAATCATATATATATGACCTACCTGAGCAGGTGACCAGGGAAAATTCAGGCTGAATGTGAAAGAGTCTTTATTTATCACCATGCTCACTGCACACCTGCAAATCATTAAACTTGCAATTTCTACCACTTGGGGGCAGCGGAAACAAGTTATGAGCACAATATTGACATATTACATTTTAAGTTGACATGTTGAACTTGTTAGCAAACAGTTGCTTATTTAAACAGAAGTTACTGAGCAACATTATTATTCATTTGGAGTCGTGTTTCTGACCACCTGATGAATATAAGTCCAATATATCTGGTTTTTATGCTGTTAAAGGCTCCACTATGTTCACCAGCTAGTTGCTAACTGTGTCTGAGCAGGTAGTGTAGACCTACAGTGGGGTTTTAGAGACCTACATCGGCAAAACCAACCAGTAAGTCCTCATCCTTAAAGTCCTTAAAACTGAATAAATACTGTTTGAAAATACTTTGGTGACATTTTAAGTATAAATGTCACCCAAAACTCTCAAAATAAGCTTAATAAAGTACCATACTTGTTGGAGAAAATAGTGAGGTAAGAAATGAAGATAGATAAGGCACAGGCTGATGGTGACAAATCATTTAATGAGCCCAACAGTGCAATCTTTGTATGTAATGTTTGTTTTTTTCCCACCTGGGTATATTAGACTGAAAAAACTTTATATTGATCACCAAGACCAAAAGGGATCCAATTTAGAAAAATATTATCATTCTCACCATCATCATTATTTAGATAACTTTATTTAATGATAAAATACCTCTACTGCAACAATAGCTGCTCCTCCTGCTAACAATAATAATGATAAAATCTCATGCCCATGTCACCCTTCTTAGCAGGCAGACAAGAGATATTTCATATTCTTCTGTTATTGTCAAGAGTTTGATTAAGTGTGCACTTAAGCACACTGAAATCTAAGCCAACATTTAAATATTAATATTTAAATAAACACATAAAATATATAAAATACAGTGTAGAACCTATATGGTATATAAAAGGTTTAAAGGTACAAAGCAAGACATTTCTTTTCCAATTTTTTTTTTCAGAACGACAGAGAACATAAGATGAGAGCTTACTGAAGTAAGTCAAACTCAGACATTCATAGGTAGGTATTCATTCAAAACTTCAAAACATCAGTGAGAAAGGCTTCCAGTGCAGATACAGTAATGGCATCTGCGGTTTTCTTATTAAATACGGAAACACAATTCTACCAAGTTGATACAGGTGACGCGTCCCATTTTCACAGTGTAGGATAGACTGCAAAGCTGGCAATGCCGCAGAGGTTATTCTTGTTTCTGGCGATTCGAAAGAAGCCGTCTTCTCCCCACGCAGTTCCCCAACTGGAATCACAAAAAAACACTCATGTTTAATATTTAGTCGGCCACACATGTGAAGTCATAGACACATTTTACAGGTGAACTCCTGTAAACCTTTGTAGCCAGAAGAGACAAATTCACCTGTTCTTCACGAGCCAGAAGTCTTGCCCCCCGTCTGTGCCGTAGCCCACAACCAGGACCGCATGATTTATGAACTTTGGGTTGCAGTTGGGTACGTTGTATAGACCTGAAAGACGCATAAGGTTAATAAGAGTGGTTGAGGAAACACATGTACAATAACAGAATCTGTTGACAGTGGGATTACTGCTGATATCTGACACTTTAGTTAGAAATCATGAATCCCCTGTGTGGATATTATTTAAATGATAATTTTGAGAATGGGAACCATTTCATCACATGATTTAGGCTCTACGACTGTATCTACTAAACTAATTCAACTGAGAGTTCATGATGTAAAGTCACTAATGTTTTCACTTTGTTTATCAGTTATGACAGCTTCCAGTCTCCTTACAAAGCTGAAAAAAAAAAATCACATTTGATGCAAGTGCCACACAAATATGCCCTTATACCCCTCTAAAGATCCAATCCATTTAACAGTGCAGTCAAGAATGTATTTACTGGTGGTGGTAACTCTGCAGATATTTGTTTTAAAAGCAGAAGTGTGGTAGGCCTTGTAGAAATACTTTTACTCACCTCAACTCAAAATGGAAGTGTATTTTGTACACTCTGAATAACCACAAATATCACAAATGTGAGCCTTTAACGCCTTCACAATAGTTAAATATTAAATCTGTTTAGGTTTTAGAAAATTTCAGTCATTCGTATGGAACGTTGTGACAGTCAAAAATCTAGTTTTGCGAACAGTTCCAGTGCTGGATTGGCAATATTTCAATTTTAGGACTATTTAACACAGCAAACCATGTTTAACTGCAGACTGGGGCCTTAAATACAAGATCATTTTATTGAAGTTGTATAAAAGAGAAATATTGAAGCAAAAGGAAGTCCTACTACTTTAAGTGTGGTATTTCCCTAAATAGCAGTTGTAGTTTTTACGAATCTGAATTTTTGAACATAAGATAAATGGAACAGAGAATGTCTGCAAAGCCTGAACTACTTTCTGGCAACCAAAGTATAAAATATAATATAATGTCAGATTTTGTTCACTACCGCCAAAGTTTTTAGTTTTCTCAGGTGTGACTCGTTCACAGCTGCAGTATTAAGCCATCACTCATCAGCTGCTCTCTCTGTGTATTAAATCCCCACATTCAGAAGCCTCCAGCAGCCTCACCTCCTCTGTAGAGATGAAAAGATGGCAGCATGGCGTTTATGGCAACAGCGACCGGTCCCACTGATGCCACTACAGACTGCAGAGTCGTCTCGTCTCCTTGTGGGAGGATGTGGAAATTAGAGCAGTAGCCGGCCTTTCCCTTGACAGAATACCGACATTTCCCGTTCTACAAATAGAAATTAAAATATATTGTGTCACTTTTTAATCAAACTGGTAAATATTTTTTATATTATAAATATATGTGTTTTTTGTCTTAAAACACATTTTATGGAAGTTACGTATCTTGATTTGTTATATAGTTGAAACAAACAAACAAACGTTCTTATTCATAAGTAAGAAGGAAGTAAAGAAGTAAGTAAGGAAGTTATGAAGGAAGTCAAGAAGCAAAGAAGGAAGTAAAGGAAGTAAGGAGGTAAAGAAGGAAGTAAGGAATGAAGGAATGAAGTAAGAACGAAGTAAAGAAAAAACTAAGTAAGTAAAGAAGGATGTAAAGAAAAGTATAGAAAGAAGTAATGAAGGAATGAAGTAAGTAAGGAAAGAAGGAAGGAATGAAGTGAGTATGGAAGGAAAGAAAGAAAGAACGTAAGAAGGATGTAAAGGGAAATAAAGAAGGAAGTAAGGATGACCTGGTGTTCGTAGGGGTAAAATGTCTCTGAGTCGACGCCTCCGTTGCGGATGATGTAGCTGTAGGATTTAGAGATGTATCCTCCTCTGCAGCCGAGGTTTCCGTCGTTGGTGCTGCAGTCCACCAGGTTCTGTGGGCTCAGGGGAACAAGGAAACCTGTTTGCTTCTTCATCTGGCCCTCAAGAGCTCCCAAAGAGCTGAAGGCCCAGCAGGACCCACATAACCCCTTTAAAAAAAGAGAAATTACGTTTATTGCCGCAGGTTATCTATTAGATTGTTCTCATTTCTTCAGTTTAAAATAGCTGATCTCAAATCACTGCTTACCTGGTTTTGGACTGGACTGACCAGGCCGTGCTTCCTCCAGTCCACACTCTGAGGTGCCAGTACGCCGCTCACTTCCTTAAAAGTGCCATTCCTGAAATTGATGGGCTCCTCCAGCTTCAGGCCGTTCAGCTTCTCATTGATTTCCTCAGCTGTCTTAATAGAAAAGAGGCCTGGTAAATATATGAAATGCACATAAAGGAAATACTACAGTTTCACAGCAGTGCTCTTACTAACTTTAAACACATTGCACATTGCAATATTGTGTATTTGCAGCAGTTTAAGGACAAAATATATGTCAGCATTTCAGTGTGCTACAAATCTCACCTCTTCTAAAAGTTTCTCTCAAAGGTTTTTTGCACTGAAACAGCTCTAATCAGATCATATGCGGTGCTGGTTCTTCTGCCCTCCCAGTCCCCCACCAGGCTATGGCTCAGCCTCAGCGACAACAGCAAGCAATCATAGAATTAACTACAAGTTCCTCTGATTCTTATCAAGTTTAAACATCTGCCTTTAGGAGAAAGAGCACAATACAATGTTTTTTTTTTACTGTATTTATTATGATGCCACACCAGGTCCAGCATCTCACCTATTCCCCTTTTCTCTACAATCCTGCTGTCCTCCTCTGTCACCAATTGGTGTCAGATTCAGAACATTTGATTCAGCTGTCCTCCCATTTATCTCCAATGCAACTATAACACACTGTCCTTTGGGATTTCTGCCAGCAGTACGAAAGCTCAAGTGTGTCCTGGACATTTCTGCCAGGGTCCTGCAGAGAGTCAACACGTCACGCTCATCCGAGCTCCACCTCTCAGGCTTCCTGTCGTCTCCATCGTCAAAATAAAACCCTCCTCCTTACAGTATCTTCCAACGCAGCCTCATAAAAGCCCTTCCTCTCTAGCTTATCTGCCTTTTGCATTGCATTTTCTTTCATTTTGCTGTACTTGCATTCTGTGCTTTTTTTTTTTAGCATACCATAATATTTTATCAAATTATTTTATTTGCATTCAAGTCCACAATCATTTTAATTACAAAAGTTTCTTAATTATTATATTTATTTTATATATATACTGTCAGATTTTGGTTTTGAATCTATTGTTTTCAGAATAATCATTTAATTATTTTATTTGTGCTATAAAAGTTTGCATTTCTTTTAATAATAGAACTGAGTTTGCACCAATAGCACACAACAAGACACAGTTGTATTGTTACTATATATATTCCCGACATTATATACCAGTTTGCATGAACATATATTAGCCTTCCCAGATGTTCTGTACTTCATCATAGTCCTGATTGTCCAGATTGGCCCAGCCATACTGGATTAAATTAATCAGATTGTATAAAGGAAGATTAGAGCTGCTCTATAGGTTAAGGGTTTAAATTAAGAGGGTGCAGGTTTAAATGCAGATTAACAGTGTTGGTCAGTGACATCTGTCTGTGCCAGCGGAGGTCAATGAGTGTGAATGCACTTTGCACAGGATTGCACCGGTTATAATGTCCAGCATATGTCTGCACAGGTCCAGTGAGGGAGAGGAGCCAGTTAGGAGGACGTTCAGTGCTAAAATGTTTGTCATGCAGTTTGTATCCACCAGAGGTCCCTCTGATACATGTCTGTCCTATAAAAAATCCCTTGCCTGGTTTGAGTTCAAATTTGCCACTGGTTTTAAACAGTCTAAAGTTCAGACCCACTGCAACACACAGCCAAGCAACAGCAGACGTTTTTCTGTATATGTTTTTTCTCATTAAAACCTAACAGGGTGATTATTAATCATTTGTAATATCATGCAAGCAAATGAAGTATTTGAATGAGTTGTGTACATATTTTTGGTAGTTAGTGGAATTATTGCTTTGGATTTTGGATACAGTGACAAAAATGATCTAAATCTACATTCATGATCTGATACAATCACGTGCAGTTCTGTCCATAAAGCCATTTAAATGTTACTGCTGAATTACTCCAGACTGTCTGTCTTGTTTGGGAGCCGACGCTAGAAAGTTTAGACAAGCTGTTTTCTGAGCAGGAGACTGAAAACACAAACTGCTGCTTTGGAGCAGATTCCCTACCATGTCAGCCAGGTGACTGAGTCCCATTGTGAAGCTGCGTTTTCCTGCCGAGGCCTCCTGGTTGTGTCTCAACACCAACTGCATGTTCTTCTCCCACACTGCTCTCCTGAAAACGCTTTCCATCTGAAACAGAAACACTGACTGAGTGATCTGATCATACGCCTGTATGTGTGTGTGTGTGTGTGTGTGTGTGTGTGCGTGTGTGTGTGACAATTAAGGTTTCCACAGTCCTACCTGATTATCATAAACCTTGCGATGTTTGATTTTCCACTCTTCCCACACTTTATTTAAGGCAGACGAAGAGTGGCCGAGGACCACAAAGGCCAAAAGCAACACGGCACACAAAATCTGCATCCTGCAAAGGAAAAAACAAAACTCGTCACATTTTATGAACAGATCTGACTCTCATGTATCTCTTACTAGAACTGAAACAATTAGTCAACTAATCATTTAGCTGACTGACAAACTTCATCAGCAGCTGTTCTCATAAATGATTAGATGTTTCATTTTCAGTTCCTGTTTTTCACATGTAAGGGTCTGTCACCTTTTTTTTCTTATTTCTTCTTATGTGTTGGTTGGACAAAACAAGCAATTTAAAGACTTCACCTTGGGTTCCGGGAAATTGTGATGGGCATTTTTCAGGATTTCACTACACTGAAAAAACTGATGTTATGAGTCACCCCTCCCCAGAACATTTTCACCAGACACCAAAAATATAGCCTCAACTTTGCATTGCATTTCTTTTATTCAGTTAACCGTTGACTTGTGTTTTCTGTGAGCATGACGGTCTAAATGGTGTTTTCAAAGCCTTCTGCACACTGCCAGATATAAAACTCTGGTCAAGAAATACTGAATCTATTTTTGTTGGCCTTAAAGTTGTCAAATTTAAATATATATATAAAAAAATATACACAAGAAAAAAAATACTGGAGACAGCCTATAAAATATCCACCAAGTGTTCAACTGTAGAATGTAAACTCTCCCAGGTTCATAAAACCCCACTAATTCCCACAAAAAAACCAAACCAAAACAAAAAACACCTCAGTGTCCTCAGTGGTAGCTACGGCCCTGTACACGATTAATTGATTAATTAGGAAACTAATCATAAGTTGCTTCTTACAAAAACTCAAGCATGCTTGCAAACCAAGTGTATGAACATCTGCACCAACCAGTAAGAGAATTGTTCAAACTCAAATGAAACACTGAACACAATAATGAACTTTTTGCAATTCATAATACATGCAGAATTCATGTTTTTCTATTTAATTGCGGAATTCATCAGTCCCTGTATCAACCAGCTGGCCAATTAGAAAAAATCCACATATACACATTAACCTACATTAAAGACTGTTAACGTTGTTCATGTGCACAGTGCTCGCCTAGTCTGGTTTTAAAACCTCAACATGGCATGGCACACTATAGAGAGAGCAAGGTGCAGCCTGTAAAACTTTGATGAGAAAGTTAAATAAGAATTTAAAAAACGCATCAGACTTTTTCAAGACTTCTTCACCTCAAAATGGAGAAGTTCAAACCTATTTCCCTGTAATCTCTGAGCTTCTTTCTCTGCAAATCTTTTCTACCGTCTTATAACCTATTATTCCCATCCACACTGTAATAGCCATTAGCTTTCACGAGCATTTGATGTTCGCTCAGAATATCAGCCAGACAGTCTAGATGCTTTACTAAAGATACGAAGAAATAGTTTGCATTTACCTTGTTGCAGAATAATCAGCAGGGTTATTCTGTCCCGGCAAGAAAGTGCACCCGTTTTTAACAGACCAGAGAACCTTCACACTTAAAAGAGGAAGTACAGTTTCCTCATAGGCTACACACACTGTTCATTTTTCACTCTGGTTTTTACTCAGCTTGTCATGTGAGTCTAATTTTCAGCCAGCTGCAGTGGCTCAAAATACCCTTCTAGTACCAGAGGTGGAAGTGACAAAAGTTGAAATAATGATAGAAATACTTGTAAATAAAACTGCTTGTGGAGGGAAGGACAAGTTGTGTGACACTGAGAAATTATTTGGCAAATCCGTAGATGATTTGCGATAATAAAACTCTGATAAGTTGATAGAAATGACAGTTCAGTATTATTCACTTCAGCGCTGTATTATGTTTGACACTGACACACGGGCTAAGTTTGTTATTTGGCACAAACAAGAAACCACATTTCCTACTAATGATGCTAACTTCTAACAGTGTCAGATGGCGTATTTGATGAGAGCAGCAGTTTGTTTGAACTTTGTCAGGAAAAGAAACTTGACACCATCAAGGCTCTTCACATTCAGACGCAGTGGATTTATAAATGGAGACTAACAGTTGTTGTTTTTTTATGGATGGGAGGTTGGGGGTGGTTTAAGCTCTGGTTTTCTCTTGGCTAACTTGTGTTGCAATATTGTGTGGATTCTTGTAAATTCTTGCTCAAAGGTTCCTGTTTGTGTGAGAGGTTGAGGTGCGAAGATTTAAGCGTAAAACAAATGTTTTCTCCTTCAGTTTACTGTACTTTACTGTGAACCTCCTCCCCCGTGCCTCCATATTTACAGCTGTTTGTGTGTGTGCATATGTTAACACATACTGTAGAACAAACAAAGAAACAACAACACAAAGACAACACAAAATGTATTTCATTAATGTCAAAATTCAGTTTATTTTGGCTATTTATGTATACATTTAGTGTTTATGCAAATTGCTGCAGTCCTATTACAGGCAAGGTCTTGCTGTTAGTGAGTATACCACTAATGGTACATATAAAATAATAATATTATAAAAAATAATATATTGCATATTTAAAATAAATAAATTATAAAACATAATTAGGAATAATCTAAATAATTACACATCAGGCAATTTTTCCTTTTAAAAAGACAGAAGATCACTGAAGAACAGGTGTGTTGGTGTGTTGTCTGTGAACAAGATACTGCATAAGTCAGTGAAGACAGAGCAGCAACAAAGTACTTTCAAAGGGGGCGTCGCTAAGGACTAGTGGTTCAGAGACGTACTGTGACTGTAATCTCCCTGGTTTGATTCCTTCTGGTGATCTTGTTGTATGATATTCACACTCTCCCCTCATTTCCTGTCCAACTTTGAATAAAAGCATAACAAAAAATAGAAATACCACTCTTCCCCAAATATGAGGCTATTATTATATAGTATATCATTTTCAGTATCTAAATAATTACATAACTGACAGGATCTTTGTGCACCCTGGTGGCCTAGGGGTTTAAAGGAGTAGTTCAACATTTTGGGAAAATGTGCTCATTTGCAGACACTGTCGTGTCTGTACGGTAAATATAAAGCCACAGCCAGCAGCCAGTTAGCTTAGCTTAGCTTAGCTTAGCATAAAGACTGGAAACAGGGGGAAACAGCTAGCCTGGCTCTGTACAAATGGTAACATAATCTGCCTGCTGTATGTGTTGGACTACTTCTTGCCCAGAGCAGTGTCTTGTCATCACTTTGAGGTTTCCCTGGCAACCAGCTACTGCACCCAGCCAAGAAATAGTCTGGCACGTAAAAATACTTTGGTTTATTAAACAAACGAGATATAACATGTTCATTGGTGAGCTTTAGAGGTGCTGGTAGGCTAATTCTGTTACCTTTAGATAGGTTAGCCAGGTATCAATCTTCTGATATAACTCTCAGCAAGAAAGCAAATAAGTGTATTTCCTATAAATGTCGAACTATTACGTTAAGATGCCGACCATGTAATTGCAACATCCCCGGTTAAAAGTTGGTCAAGGACCTCTGTTGCAAATCATCGCCCATCTCTCCCTCCCCTCTTTTCCTGTCTGCTCTCTACTGTACTCTATCTGATAGAGGCAAAACATGTCCCAAAAATACTTCAAACAAAAGAGAGAATTACCCAGAAACATCACAGCAGTCACCACAGCAGGGAGCAGCAATGACGAAACAATGTGATGATAAAAAGACAGGAGGATATTATGCAATTAGGAGCTCTGATTTGGCCGAGGCTGTAATTGGCGTTCATCACTGATTTTCCCCTCCTGGTAGGACAGGACATTCGCTGATGAACGCAGGTTCCCTAAAGGTACCAGATGGTAAGGTCCTGACTCAGCACCTGCTCTTCTTCTGTGGTGATCACGCACCTTTTGTGTCAACACACCTCATAATGCTGCAGCTGAGCAGAGAGGCAGGCAATTCTTCTCAAACCCCTAATTGAATCTGGAGTGAGTGTTTGCTAATTAAACAACAAGATCTTTGAAAATTATAATTAACAAAGGGAACGATGTGGGTGTAGTGAGTGGCTAAATCCCAAATGTAGAACTGCACAAATTATTCTTTTAGAGATGTGGGAGGAGATGAGAGATCACTCAATCACAGAAGGGAGAGGAAAACAGTCGAACCATTTTTCTTATCAAACAGTCTTTGAAATGCATCAGAGAAGATGTTACTGCCCACTTCTTATTAAGATTTGAATTGAATCGGGTGATGTGTTCAAAAACATTGTAACTGTAAGAAAATGGGATCACGGCAAATATGGGACCCCTGAAAAACACAAGGATTCATATAGTTACATGGGTTGTAGTCTGATCATTCATCGACTCCATTATTGATAGTGAACGTGTGGAAATATCACGATTGTTGGACCTTGTCAGTGACATCAGTTGTGGTGAAATCTGTGAAATCCCACCCTGCAAGTGTGGTTACTTTGTCTGGTAACCAGCATCTTTTGTGACCCTCAAAACGAGAGGGTTGCGGTGAGGTTTAAACTGATTTAAACCAAGTCAGACCTGCAGAATCATATTCACAGACTTAATTTACTTCCTCACATAGTAGCTCATTGTATCCATTTCTCTGCCCGATCCCTAATTTCAGCTTGTGTACTTAATAATACAATAAGCAATCATGCTAATACTACTGTAACCTTGCTGTACCCTTTACATCTTTAATTACTTAAGTTCACCTCACTCATTTATGATGTGTAAGTTAGCTGTACAGTTAAATTACATTTGGGACTATTCATTCATATCTTGCACTGCACTGAAGTTGTGCTGTAACTTTTATTCTCCTGTTTTATCTGACTGATTCCATTTTTGCTTATTTTTTGCTTCAGTGTCGTGTTACTTTTTTAAAATCCCATTTTCATGTGTCTATTTATATTGCCTCACATTTCTATTATGTATTGTCTTAATCCCTTCTTATGTCTCATGTACAGCACTTCTGAGTTCCCTTGTTGGTGTTAAAAGGTGCCATACAAATAAACATGCCTTTTATATATCTTTAGTTAAGATATATAAAATAAGATAAGTCGACAATGTTATTCTGTGCTGTTGCCGAGTTGGGTATTACAGTGATTTCTTTATTAGTTGTTATATCATTATCACTAACAGCAATATTAATATTATTGTTGATGTGTGACATTTAAGTCCCCTCGCTTCAGGACATTTTTATTGCCTAATTTTGCTTTACAGGGAAAAGAGAGAAGCTGGGTGAGGTGCCATGCTGGCCTTGATTAAAGAATGTTATTTAAAGAGAAACAATGGTCTGTTTACCCACAGGCTAGAGTGACTGGAGTGCACTACACCATCAAGAATTCAGGGTTATACACTATTCACTATTGAATGCTACAAAAACCGTCTATGTAGTCATTTTGTCTTATGGCCGCCTTTAAGATGTAGTTTTTTAAATTCCACCTGTTCCAAATGCCACCCTTGAATCAGGAAAGTTTCATAAATGATTCTCAGTAACTTAAGACGTGACAGAATTATGAATTTTTTTTTTCATTTTAGAGTTAATTTTGTACTAAAAGAGCAGTTATGATGGAATTTTTGCAGCATAATATTAATACTGCAATACTGATGCAAGCATCTTAGAGGATGGACAAACACTAGCCTCCAGGAAGTTACAAATCAAACAGTCAGTGTGTCTTTGTCTTAATCAAACTTCCAATTGGCTCCGACAGGCCAGAGAGCTGACGAAATATTCCTTTATTTCTAAGTGTCAGTGATTCAGTTCATTCCCATCTGGTATTGCTCCTAAATCTCTGCGTTTGGCTGACCTGTGCCTGCCTCCTGTCATCCAGTGCAGTGTGCTGGATGGAGTCCAGGAGCGAGTGCATATAATCCCCCAGCATGCACCGAGCACACGCGCGTCCAGAGCCAGGTTGCTGTTGCCATGAGGACAGCGAAGCAACAGGGGAACCGAGCTGCAGCAACGCGCTTCCTCCGGAGGTTGAATATTTCAGAATGGGAGGATGAAGCTTTCTTGTAATGATATGTCCGTCTGTTTCTCTCACATTGCACGTTTCATTTGGATGTATTTTTGAGCCACAGACCAAAAGAGATGTGCTCTGCTCTTTGAATTCTCTTTGCTTGTAGCAAATATTTATCCAGAGATCATTTCAGAAAAAAAAAACCCCACTTGCAAATGCACTCTTGTGTTATTTTTTACTACGAAATTGTGAAAATGGAGCTATCAGAATGACAAGCCCTTCAGACTGAAGAGACGGTGAGTTACAATACTTGATTTTCTTTCCCCCCCCACAAGATTACTATAATTCTGAGCCTTTTCTGATACCATCCATTGTGTTTGAGCTCTTGAAGCTGTCAGGCCACAGTAAATTACTGCGATTTCACCTTTTGTACACTATTTTCACTCTCTAGCATGTGCGCTCCCAGAGGAGTTCAGGAGGAGTCAGTCTCCATCATTCACTGCTCTGGGGAGCTGCTGTCATCACAAGCAGTTAGACTATACAGTATTCCCCAGCTCCATTCCCATAACTGTCTCGAGATAAAATTACCTCCTTTAAAAATACAATCTAACAGAAAGAGATGATTTCACCCTGACTGCCTCCAGTATGTTCGTTTGCTGCAATATTAGACTTATACGTGGATTTTCTAGGTGACCACAACTTTTAAAAATCCATTGATTTAAGTGTGAAATCATTTAGGAACTCAGAAATACAAGCATTAAACATGTCAAAGTGGATCAAAAATGAATCAGTCTGCAAAGAAAAATGTATAACACTAGATTAACTTAAAATCACCTTTTTATGCTTTAGTGAGCATGCTTACATTTATATCTTACATTTAGAAATGCAGCTCTTTATGCAAAAAAAAATCACAAATGTTAGAGAGATCAGTCCTACTGTATAGTCTTTCTCTCTCTGTCCCTTGTCTCACATGCTCTATAGTGATGGATCCTTCAACAACATGTGAGAAGAGCTGCCAGAACTGAGGGTGGCATCACACTTGATGGTGTGTGTGTTTTTATTTCCTCCTTCTTCTTTTTCTCAGCCCTCTCTTGACAATTTAAACGGTGCGTTTCAGCACATCACACATTTTATGATGAGCCGATCCCTTAGTCATTTTTACAGGCTTACAGTTGGTTTGCTTCCTCATATTCTTGTTTCCATGTTAAAAGCAATGATGTCTGTTTACATGTTCATATGACATGTCAATATAAATTGTTGCCTGAATTATTTTTGGAGTCATAAGCTATGGTGTGATTACTGATTGCAATTTGACAATTTTTTCCCCAGTTAGTTAATCGTCAAGAAGTGTTATAAAACCATTGGACCTGGATGTACTGTACACAAATATATTTTTCTTTTGCTGCCCCCTAGTGGTGGATTTAGCAATGGTTCAAACAGAGATGATGAATGGTCTGTAGTGGCAACCATCCCTATTCTCATGTACATCTTTGTTACATATTCATAGTTCCTGGGTTGAATTAAACACTTGCACAACTATTGTGCTACTGTTTTGCTTTTAATGGGAGTGAAATTTTATTTTACAGTTTTATTCACTACTGTTGTTCTGGATCTGGGCATCAAGAAAGTATCTCATAATGTAAGATTTAAAGTTCAGACCTTGTTCTGCTTTCTGCTGCAGTCAAACATTGTTTTAGGACAAGCACAGATTTTACAAGAAATATGTGAATTAGGGCTTTTCTAAGTATTAAACAGACCTAATGTGAGCATGTTCGTATTGCTTGGGTACACACATCTTCCTCTCCTGAAATTATACTAAGTTTCATATATCTTACATGTTACAGATAACTGACCCACAGATAACTGAGCGGGTGCAAAAACTGAGTCCTCCATGTGATGCCTCATGTCGTGCAGGTTTACACTTTCTCGCTATTTCTGCTTTGAAACAGCATTAATAAAACAAAAACAAAGTGAGCTGACAAACCTATTTTTTATATTTATTTATTACTGGTAGAGTTGTCAAGTTGAAATAAAACTATCCAGAGCCTCTTGGATGGGTGGTGAAACAGTTTCAGTCTACAACAGCAGCCAGAGTTTACTTGACTACAAGACACTGTACTTTCTGGACGAATGAGGCTAATCCACACACGCAGACAGGAAGTGGCGTTTCAGTCGGGTCAATCTGTGTGAAGATGCAACTTTTTGTCAGTTACCAGGGTTGAGGGCTGATCTACAAAGTTGCATAGGAGGAGATAAGCTCTGCTGATTGAACTGCAATTTATTTTGGTCTTATAGAGGTCAGAGATTTACTTAATAGTGGTTTAAAAGTGCAGTTTAGAGGTTTATAGTGCTTACATCAGAGCCAACCCACTCATATGAACTCTTGCTTACACAGTCTCAAAAGAGTTTCACAAACCAGTTACAACACGAATGCCTTATCTTAAAGAGTTTTTGAATTTGCATGTGAAACTTGATATCATAAGATAGATTTTAGCTATTGCCTGACAAAGAGCACGCATGCTGCCTCTGTAAGTAGCTGTTTTTGTTTTAAAATTGCCTGAAGATGTGTGGACTTTTGTGGTGCCAAGAACATCATTTGTGTGTATGTTATCACAGCAGAGAGTATCAGCCTCAGCATGAAAGTCCATTCTTGACCTTTGGCAACAGAATGTTTAACATAATAAGCTCAAGCTCAAAGGCCCACTTACTGGCTTTGAGGAGCTTTCAACTGCCTCTGATGGTGGTCAGTGAATGGAGATGGTTACTGTGTTTATGAGTCAGGTGGATAACAATCATTTGATTCACTGTCATTTCAGGCAGTTTTGAACCGCAAGAACAGCAGTTTAAATGTGAACACAGCCTGGTTGTTAAAGGAAGACAGAGGAGACAGAAAGGAAGCAAGCAAGACAACTTTATTTATATAACATTTTAAAACAGAAGTTACAAGATGTTTCACAGGAAGAAGAAAAGATAAGAGACAGAGATAAAATAAAAATAAAAATAAATAAGAGAGAGAAGACAAAATATAAAAACAAGCAGAATTAAGTGCAGCTACAACCCATAAAATAAAAGGTATTAAATCAAGAGAAAGCCAGAGGAGGAGGATGGATGGATGACACAGCTGTCACCTCTGTAGCTTATCATCTTGGATTATTGCAGCACTGTAAACAACATAAATATAAACTGAAATCACTGACATTCACAGTTTGACAAAGATGATTCAGCATCACCATCTGACAACATTTGGCCACATCTTTTTTTGCTTTCTGTCTTATTTTTTCTTCAGTATCTGTAAGTCAACAAAAACAAAACCCTCCATCTGCATCTGTCTGATTATGAAAATCTACTTCCTGCTATCCAAAGTCACATTTCCCCAATTTTAACTGATGTGACATCAGTAAATATCATCCCTCTCTCACTCTTTTCACAGCTGTCTCTCTCTCTCTCACATGCAGGCAGGCCACCAGATGTTTGAGGGGATTGCCGTCCACCAATGGCTGTGCTGGGGAGCTCTCTACCTGTTGGCAGTGGGGGTGGCGTTAACATCTGAAACACGCCGGCCGTGCCCACAGCTCTGCCGCTGCAACACCGTGCTGCTGGAGGTGAATTGCTCTGACGGCCAATTCACCACAGTGCCCGACGGTCTCCCACAAGACACTAAACTACTGAACTTAACACATAATAAGATCAAGACTCTGGTGCGTCAGCAGTTCCAGACTTTGACGCGACTTTTAGACTTGGATCTGAGTGACAATATTGTGGTAACAATTGAAGTGGAAGCGTTTCTCGGCTCGCAAACTCTGACAACTCTGCGCCTTGCTCGCAACCACCTGAAGATTATTCCTGTAGGAGCGTTTGCTGGTTTGCCAAAACTGAAGTTACTGGACGTAAGCAGCAATGAGATCCTTGTTTTTCTAGATTTTACTTTCCGTGACTTGGCTGCCCTGCAGTTTATGAAAGCAACGGATAACGACTTGGTTTTTATCTCGCATCAAGCTTTCACTGGCTTAACCAGTCTGCAAGAGCTGCACCTTGACGGCTGCAACCTCACGGCTGTGCCGACAGAGGCTCTCACACAGCTTGGTGGGCTGAGAAGTCTTCATTTTCACCGACTGGGCCTCACCACGCTGCCAAACTACTCTTTCCGTCATCTAGAGCGTCTCAAGGAACTTGTCGTTTCTCTTTGCCCCTGGCTGGAGACCCTGTCAGGAAACAGTCTCTTCGGCCTAAATCTTACATCCCTCACCATCAGACACTGTAACCTCAGTGCTGTCCCACACATCCCTTTGCATCATCTTGTATATCTTGTATACCTTGACCTTTCTTTTAATCCTATCACCTACATTCGTGGGAACCTACTTGGAGACTTGCTCCGGCTCCAAGAGCTCCGTCTGGTCGGGGGATCATTGCTACACATAGAAATCGGAGCATTCAGGGGTTTAGCACATTTCAAATTGCTGAATGTATCTAGAAACCTTCTCACCACACTCGAGGCTGGAGCTTTTCATTCGGTGGACACCCTAAAAACTGTGGGACTTGACAATAACCCACTAGCGTGCGACTGCCGTTTGCTGTGGGTGGTGCGAAGACGACTATATCTGGACTTTGGTGGAAATCCACCGACTTGCACTACCTCAGTCCAGCTGCAGGGCTGGAATTTTCTAGACTTTACTGAAGCTGAGCTCCCAGGCCTGCTCACATGTCGGCAGCCTCGTATTCTGAACCGCAAACCTCAAGAAGTGAGAGTGGATCAGGGACACACAGTGGTGTTTTATTGCAATGCAGAAGGCGACCCTCTGCCATCTGTCACCTGGCTAAACCCACAGCTAAAACCTTTATCACCCATTGGTAGAATACGGGCTCTCTCTAATGGCTCGCTGGAGGTTCGCTATGCTCAACCTCAAGATAGTGGCACTTATCTCTGTGTGGCATCTAATGCGGCAGGAAATAACAGCCTGCCTGTCAGCCTTCATGTCCGAGCCTTTCCATCATCTTCTAAAAACCCCTTTCGTCTTAAAGGTTGGTTTGCCTTTCCCTCTGCCTCTCCAGGTGTGAATGGAAATCAGAAACTCCCATTTGATGTTAAGACATTACTGATAGCCGCAACCATTGGGTTTCTCTCATTTTTCAGCTCTGTGAGCATATGCTTCATCTTCATGTTCTTCTGGAGTAAGAGTAAAGGGCAAATAAAGCACACAGCCACAATAGCGTACGTGCCACGAAGCGCCATGTCAAGTAATGGAGGGAAAAGCAACTATATGGAGACAAGCAGGTTCACCATGAAACTAATATGACTCAATAAGTTAAAAAATAATTTTTCAGTTGGTATGACTTGATACACTAAGAGTTTATAAATTGCAAAATGTAAAACTTCTATTTTAATTTTAATTTCTAGACAGAAATAATTGAATTTTGCATGTTAACTTGTGTCCAACAGAGGCTGACTGTTGAGTAATGCATATAAATGTGAGCATGTTGGCTAGAGCTTATGGTGTGCAAAAGTGAAAAAGAAAACACATACAGTACTTTTTGCGCTGGTATAAGCCCCTCTGGACATTAAGAGGATTTTAAGTTATAGTTTAGAAATATCTAACCACGAGATTTTTGGATTTATTAGCTTTATTTTTCATGTCTGTCTCTTTTATGAGACAGAACCTCCACTGTAACAAAGCCTGAATGTAATGCAACCAAATTAAGCAAAATTGAATGAGCATAATGCATGTAATATGTAGAGATGTAAATTATTCAGTTAATTGCTTGTTGCTTATATTGCCCTTGTTGATGTTTATATATAGAAACAATTTAAGAACTCAGTACAGAGAATGTACAGGAAATTAATTTATAGGCTTGCCTGGTTGACTAAACCTGTGGTTTATTTGTTTGTTTCATTCATTTGGTTTCTTAAGAACCGGTTAAATAGTAAAAGTATTTATTTAAATAATTATTATGGACCTCAGATGGTAGCCATGAGATAACTAGAATACATAATAGGAATGTTAACCTTATATTAAGGTTAATGTACACAACACTTGCATCTACATTATATAGCATGTAATTTCTACTTAATTGTATTATATATGTTTTGCTTGTATTCTAATACACATTTTCTGCTGTACTCATTCCTTAATGGATGTGTGGAATGTATGTATTTTCCCCAATAAAGCACTTCATACCTTACTTCATACCAATACATACATTGTGCTTTCATAAATGTCATTTTGTATTTTTTGTTGTGCTTATTCAGTGGTTCCTGTTCCAAAATGTGCATGAGAAACATCAGATGCAGTAAGCATTGTGTTTGCTTTGTGAATGTTTTCACTGTGCACATTTTTAAGGTAAACTCTCACATCACCTCAGAAAGTTACATAACACCTAAAATACATACTAGGCCTCCTCAAAATCTGTAGGCTCAGTCCACATGTGAACTACTATGTATTGGCCTACATGTAATCCTTTTAGACACATTTGAATGTAGTCTTTGGGTAAATCTGTAGCAGTGATCTGAGACCTCCACCAGTGAGTGGAGCTGGTTGCAATTGCTGAGACCACAAAACAGAAAATGATATAGTTGATATATAAATTGGTTAAATATGTCATTTATTTTAATACTAAATTAATAATAACTGTTTACCGCTACCACAAACTATGAGGACTTTAAGTAGGCTGAAAGCACAGAGTACATGATGGTGTCACTTTGTGCCTTTGTGAAGTTAATTTCTGTTCAAACAAGCCAATGACCAAGACCAACAAAATGATAATGTTCATCGCAGCTGCCACAAGGAGGTTCATCCAGTTGATGTCGTTGCCATGGCGACACATTAGCTCTCTGAGAGCCAGACACCAACTCCAGTGGTTTCCATGACAACTGCATCAAACATTGTGTGGCTAAGTTACTAGCCGAATGACTCGGAAGCTGAATGAAATAACGCTAAATAAAGCTATATATATATATATATATATATATATATATATATATATATAAGTACATGACAAATATTGAGTTAAGATCAGTTTTATTTTGAGCAAAGCTTTGTACCGTAGCCCGGAAGCAGATCAAATGTTCCGGATGTGTTGTTTAGCTACGTGAAGGCAGCGGCTGGTTGAAGTGCTTAGTTACAGTGAGCTAATAAGGAACACTTTTGTTTTTATGTTTTTTTAGCACATTAGCGTGACTCTAAAGCGTATTCCTAACTTAAATAAATATGGGTACGAACAGGTAACCGAGTAGGCGCAACGAGTAACGACGAAGTGAAAGCGGTCCCCCCCGACACAGCCTATCGCGGTCAAGCTAGCGCAACACTAGCCTGATACCCGACCCGACGTTAACGTTATTTAACATTGTTATCGTTATAAACTACAGCCATGACGCTGGCGGTGGGCCGCGAACCCAGAAAGACGGCCGGTAACCGCATGTCGAAGTTACTGGATGCCGAAGAAGAGGACGAATTCTACAAGACCACTTACGGAGGCTTCAACGACGTGAGTGAGCAAACTGATAGCCGAGAAGTTAGCATTAGCTGCAAGTCTGCAGTCTGATTTATTTTACTTTGTTTTTATTATTGTCCTTATTGTTGTTGTTGTTTTAATATCATTATTACTTGATGCTTTGGCAATAATTGCCGTTGCTACATTCATGCCAATAAAGCAAATTGAATTGAATTGAATTGAATCAAAGCGTTTATTTTCATTAATATTTGGTATTGGCTGCAAACTAGCTGCAGTTGGTTTCAAGTTTGAGTTGTCAAATCTAATTGTATTAGGCTGTAACTGACTGTAATTGAGTATCCAATCATTTTAATTTGTACTAATCATTCATACGTAACATTTACCATTAACAAAAATCCATCACAAGTTATCAGAGGCTAAAAAAACAAAGCATTATGTAGAGGTCTCCTTCACAACTGAAACATATTCACGTTTTTTAAGGGACCTTTTTGATTGATTGTTTACTTAATTAGCAGGCAGCCACAAATTATTTAGTTTTTATGCAACGAATAATAGAAGCACCCAGCAACAAAAAGTATTTAGCTATAAATTGTATTAATATTGGAATTTGGAAACAATTTGTTTTCTGTAGATACAATTGACTTCACAGGTCAATATGTTTCATGCATTATTTAGAAGTAAATAGGTCATTTTAAATTACATGAAGTAGTTAATTTGTTTTAGACGGAAATGTGTCTTATATTTAGTCTTCCCTCATTGATATTAACAGGGTGCAAAAAATATTAGAATCACCCCAGTATAACACAGTGCAATTCAACAGCAGCACACATTACAGTGCTGCTGATGCAAACATTAACATGATTCAGTGCCTCTCTAAAACAGGGCTGTTGTATTATTTCTAACTAGATGTACCTAATAGACTGGGAGCTGAGTGTATGTTCATGTACATCTCAAAGTCTGTGCCGTGTAAGAAGATACGCCAATTTGCCTGCAGTTAATGCCACAGACGATATATAAGAAGGTCATGTTCAACATGAACGGACACATCAAAGGAGTCTGAAATGTGCCTTCAATTAAGGCCGGCAGCAGCTCTGTTTGTCAAAACCACCATGCCAATGTGATTCATCCGAAACTGTGACCACGACTCCAAAATATCCTGGCCCAGTCCATCTTAACAGTCAGCTTTTCCTGCGTCACACTCAAAGAGAGAAGAAAACCTATAAAGGCTTCAAGATATATTGTGTGTCAGAACATTACACGCTATTATTTAATTTTGCGGCAACTTAATTTACGGCTTACATTTTAAGATGCTGATTTGTATCCTCAGTTTGCAGTCTAGCTAATTTTCTTCAAACAGCTGCTGTTTCAAGGGTCAACTTGTGTAGGGAGGTTTGGCAGCGGCGGCTCTGGCAGTTCTGACGTTAGTCTCAGCTGAGGTTGACAAGAGTTAGTAGCTAGATAAGAAATCACAACAAATCCTGTGACGCCTCAACCTCAGAGGAAATTTGGTTTAGCAAACTGACTCCAGGGTGTATTCTGGAGGTTGTTGCATTAACAGGTAATCTATTTCATTATATTTCATAAATTGTTGGCTAAATTATGCTCTTTTGTTTTGTTTTTTTAAGGAATCAGGAGATGACGAGTATCATGGAGAACATTCAGACACAGAGGATGAGGTGGACAGTGACTTTGACATCGATGAGGGTGACGAGCCAGACAGTGACCAGGAGGAGGATGCACCTAGGAGGAAAAGTCGGGTCGTCACTAAAGCTTATAAGGTAGCGACAATCATTTCAGGAGTTTCTGCATTTTCCTTCATCATGATACCTGAGAGACCTTTTAAATGACAATGCAGCATAAATGATGTGTTCTTCTTGTTGTGACGTACGAGTATTTTGGTGATATATTCACAACATAAACACGGAAACTATTAATTTTTCTTCTCAAACCAAATTTACTGGCATTTGGCTGCCAACTTGTTTTCATCCCTATATTATCCTGTGAAGTATTTTCCATGAACCCCATAAAGTTGCTTTTTACTGTGGCTGCTCTGCAGCTCCACTGTGGCCATTGGTTGCCAAATGCCATCCTCTCAACAGTAGGTGAGGGAGCAGAAAGCATAATTGATTTAACTTTGCCACCACACTGCTATCTGTCTGAATTAGAATTCGTTACAATATGGTCACAAGCAGGCATTTCTAACCTTTTAGAAAAGTTTGTTTTGCTGGTTCATCATACATGTATGAACTAGATTTGCTGTTAATAGGATTTTTGTCTTTCTTTAATCCAAGGAACCTATAAAGGTGGCAAAACCGAAACCCAAAAGACCCTCTGAGGAACAGAAGAAGACTGAGAAAACTAAGGTGGAGCTCAAAAGAAGGATTCCACAAGAATTCCAAGATTTTGGCGAGAGTAAGATTGGTACATACCACCCACGAATACCTACACACTGTTTTCAGATACCTCCCCATGAATTATTCAGAAACACTTCACTCAAATTGTTTAACACGTAAACCATCACATAATAAGCACATGATTCCATCACAACTGCATCAGACAATGTCCACAGACGGTCAGTTTTTGAACATACGAGTCATTTTTAAACGGCATTCTTTATGGTTTTTTGAGCTGTATGTCTTAATCATTCTTTAGCTCGGAAGTCTGTGCGACAGTCCACCAGTGAACATACCCGAAAGACCAATCTGCGCTTGCAAGAGCGTCAGGATGCCCCCCGGAGACGGAGAGGAGCTCACCGTGACCGGCCCCTTACCCAGGAAGAACTACTGGCTGAGGCCAAAATAACTGCTGAGATCAACATTCGATCTTTAGGTAAGAACATGTTGGTCAAGTTACTCAAATGTAAAGAGAGCTTTGGTTTCAAAATTGTCAGTCAAGTGCTTATGCTTAAGCTTCAGTATATACAGCAGTGTGTTACAGTGATGACCAAAGTCTGACTTCATAAGGGTGAAATTTTGTTGGGGATTTTTTTTTTACATTGCTCTCCTAAAATAAACAATGTAACTATTTTATAGGGTTTTTATTACAAGTATATCAAAAGTCACACAAATATCATTGCACAGATAGAAAATAAATGACAATACAAATAGTAAGATAAGATAAGATAAGCCTTTAATTGTCCCACAGCTGGGAAATTTTTTTAGCGTTACAAGAGCCAGAAAAAGTGTCATATATAGAAATACAATAATAAAATACAATAAAAATGAATAGAAAATAGTCCTGTACACAGTAAAGACAGTAATAATAATAGTGTGACTGAGTGCATTTGTAAGTATGAACAATAGATAAGATAAAAATAAAAATATTGCACATATATAATATACATGTACATGAAAGTATTACACAGCAACAGATGAAGTAATAACATCATGAATAAAAAAAAAATGTATTAAGATAATGCACAGCAGCAGATGAAGTAAAGTAGTGAACAGTCTGCTTATTGACAGTCAATGTAGATTACCGGGAGTTGTACTGATTATAGAGTCTGACAGCAGCAGGCAGAAAGGACCTACGATACCTCTCCCTCAGACACCGAGGGTGGAGCAGCCGGTCGCTGAAGGAGCTGCCCAGTGCTGATAGAGTGACATGTAGGGGGTGGGAAGTGTTCTCCAGTCTTGATGATAGCTTGGCCACCATTCTCCTGCCACCCACCACCTCCACTGGGTCCAGAGGGCATCCAAGGACAGAGCTGGCCTTCTTAATCAGTCTGTCCAGTCTCCTCCTATCCCTGGAAGAGATGCCACTGGCCCAACATGCCACCCCATACAATACGGCTCATGCCACCACAGAGTCATAGAAAGTCTTCAGGAGCGCCCCCTGCACTCCAAAAGACCTTAGTCTCCTGAGCAAAAAGAGACGGCTCAGTCCCTTCTTGAACAGAGCGTCCGTATTGTCTGACCAGTCCAGTTTGTTGTTCAAGTGAACACCCAGATACTTGTACGATCTCACAATCTCAATGTCCGTTCCCTGGATGTTAACTGGTGTAGGTGGAGGGAGTTTGTGCCTGCCAAAGTCCACCACGAGCTCTTTGGTTTTACCCGCATTGATCTGGAGGCGGTTCTGTTGACACCAACCCACAAAGCCCTGGGTCAGTTCTCTGTACTCCCCATCATCCCCGTTGGTGATGAGGCCGACGATGGCAGAGTCGTCAGAGAACTTCTGTAGGTGACAGTTCGAAGTGTTATGGGTGAAGTCCGCTGTGTAGAAGGTGAACAGGAAAGGCGCCAGAAATGTTCCCTGTGGAGGCCCTGTGCTGCAGAGAAGTGTGTCAGACACACAGTCCTGTAACCTCACATACTGTGGCCGGTTTGTGAGGTAGTCCAGGATCCATGCTGCCAGGTGATGGTCCACCCCAGCGTGCTCCAACTTGTCCCCCAGAATCCTGGGCTGGATGGTGTTAAAAGCACTGGAGAAATCAAAAAACATGATCCTCACAGTGTTTCCAGCCTTTTCTAGGTGAGAGAGGGATGTGTGAAGTAGGTAAATGACAGCATCATCCACCCCAATGCGGGGTTGGTAGGCAAACTGCAGAGGGTCCATACATGGGCTCACCAGCGGACGTAAGTGGACAAGGACCAGTCTCTCCAGGGTCTTCATCAGGTGAGAGGTCAATGCCACTGGCCTGTAGCCATTGAGGTCCTTGGGGTGAGGGGTCTTTGGCACAGGAACCAGACACGATGTTTTCCACAGTTTTGGCACCCTCCCCAGCTTCAGACTCAGGTTGAACAGATGCTCAACAATCCCACACAGCTGGTATACTGTGTCCCAATTTAATAAGCCTACATATCCTTAAAATTACAGTAAGTTGAGCAGTTTTCTTTTAACAGATATTAGGCCTGATGTAGTCTGTTGCTGTGTTAAGTCCATCGCCCATCAAAATGCGTCATGACTATATGAGACACAAATGGTGTGTTTGGTGAAATGTAGTTGATTGGAACAGATGTCACTAGCTTTATTCAGAATGTATGTGAATCAATGTAGCCCATCTGTTTGGCAAAGAGATGCACAAAATCATAGTAAATACATATTAGTGATTTATTTTACCGGTGAATGTTGTTACTAAATTAGTAGTGAATACGAATTTACCAATATATTGTCTCAAGTTGTTTCACTTAATGACGATACACTTGAAATATGGATGCCCCCGTTCATTTTACTCTCTGTGTGTAGAGAACTATGAACGTCTGGAGGCGGACAAGAAGAAGCAAGTCCACAAGAAGCGGCGTTTTGAAGGACCAACCGTCCGTTACCATTCAGTCCTGATGCCGCTAGTCTCTCACTCGGTACTAAAAGAAGAAAACGTGGATGTTGAAGGGTACGTATGATCTACGTCTAGACAGAAACAATTTGGCAGATAGAATGCTGACCTCTCTGAACTAGGGCTGCCACAAATGATTATTTTGATAATCGACTAGTCACCGATTATTTTTTTCGATTAGTCGACTAATCGGATCATACCTAAATTGCAGCGTATTGCACCAGCATGCAGCTGCTCTTATATAACCATCATTAGCTTCCAGCTTGAAGTGTTTAAGGTATGTGCTAACTAAAAAATAAAGACAATTAAGACGACAGTCCATTCAACTTTTAATGAACTTTGCAGCTTGTAGCAGCTTCATCGCCAACCATGGACAGGGGTCTCATGTCCGTCACCAACATGTTCCAGATTGCTTCAGTCAGGACATTTACCTGCCCAGGTGTGCATGTTGTTGGTTTGGTAACAAAGTTGTCCATTGAAGAGGAACGTATTTTTTTAGCACTGTAACGTAGCGTTATAAAACATTAGCGTTATCACATTTCCTATTCAAACATGACATCACTGTTATAACGTTACAGCAAACACATAACATATGTGTGCTAAGGCTGATGAAATCGTCATCGTTAATGTTAACGTTTACAGCTATCAATATAAGTAAGTAGCTCACTGTTGACGTTAATGTTAGCAGCTAACTGTCCCTCTTCGTCAGAAATTGAATCGGATTCAGCTACAACAACGTGCTTTCTTTTCAAATGCTCGTGCATCGCTGTAGTGCTCCCATGGAAGGCAAGATCTGCCTTGCAGATTTTGCATTGCACATTCTTTTCATTTCTTTGATAAAATGCTCCGTTTGCGGCTAGCCATGATACTGTTGATACTGGGCACAACTTCTCCGGTGACATCACGGCTGACCCCGATTACCACTACTGCGCATGTGCGTCAAGGACAGAAAGGCAGACAAGGCAGCGGAAGCTACAGCGGCAGTTTGGAGAGAAAAACAAAGCTTCAAAAAATAAACGACGACGTCGATTATTAAATTAGTTGTCGACGATTTTGATAGTCGAAGTAATCGTGACTAGTCGACTAATCTTGGCAGCCCTACTCTGAACCATTGTTTACATTTTTGCCGGCTTAAAGTAATCTGCTTCAACTGAATTGACCTTAAGTATTTAATCCTTTTTAGACTATCATATGCCAAAACATTATATGCTCATGATTATTAGTTATCTCATATGGCAACGTTTTGACCAAAACAAAAGTTAAGATAAAAAGAAACCTTAATGAGTAAGCATTTGCTCCCAAAAAGGCAAATCTTACATAGACCAACAGCATATAGTACATTTGTGTAAAAATAGTGTCATTACCATGTTTGTCATTTTCCAAAGGTTGGATCAGGACGTCCCTCAGACTGCACCACAAAATCCCACCACACCTTCCCAGCAGCCTGCCGGAGGCCTGTGCTCCCGTACTTACATAACATTCAGTGACGACGAAGCTTTCGAGACGGGCTTTCCATGCAGCGTCCAGTCAAGTCCTCAGCTGCCCGTCCAGGAGATTTGTCCTGTCACCCACAAGGCCGCACTGTACAGAGACCCAGTCACTGATATACCTTACGCTAACACACGAGCCTTCCGCATCATCCGAGAGGCGTACCGTAAATACGTGGCCGCTCATGGATTTCCAAACACTTCGGGAGGGACGACGGGACTTGACTCCTCAGCATCGAAGGGTGCCCGCCAGAAAATGGTTGTCAAGCAGAGTGCTGTGGGAACATAGATGAGTTTCAAAAATAATTTAGGAAATAGGTCTGTGCTTCTTTTTTTAAAGGTATTAGTTCAGGTAGAGTGACTTCATTGACTGATATGAGGAAAAAACCACAACCAGTCGCTGTCCACCTTCATGGGGTAAATACTTCAAACAACTGTCTACATCTAGTTTTATCTCCATCCATACAAAGTATCCATGGCAACAGTGAGTTATTGTAAAAGTTGCAGATGTTTTGGGATATAGCAGTCACTGTGATTAATACGTTACAGTTGTTGAATCAAGTAAAGGCAAACGTAATAACAAAATATACGTAATATTTTCAGTGCTACTGTTGACTGGACAACATAAAATTACAAGAATTAACTTTAGAACTAAGAACTTAGTAAAAGACAAACATTACTACAATCATATCGGTTGGTGCATTCCCTTAAACTGCAAAAAAGTCTTACTTGGGTTGTCTCTGTGTACAGAAATTCATTTTGTACATTAATACCCCGACAAATCCAGGTTGAGTGATTGACAAACTACAGACCTACTTTGGAAGCAAAGTAGGTCTCAATCTGCACATTGGCAGGTTTTTCTTTTTTTTTTTTTTTGTACTGTCAAGATATTTTGTTTCTACAAATGTACATATTTCTCAACAAAAATAAATATTTGAAAATGTTAATAATTTTATATTTGCTTTTTTTTAAAACTCTGGTTTATGGCACATTTCACAAACATCAAACACTGAAGCAACAGCTGCACTGAAAGGACTGCAGCATGCTAAAAACAGCATCAGTCTGTATTTCGAGGGTTTTGTTAATTTAATGTTAACTTGTTTTTAATCTGTAGTCATGATTTACAGCCTGTATCACCCCATACTCAACGTATTAAAATTAAATTCATCTGTAATGCCCTTCGCAATTTCAAATCCATCCTGAATCTACCCACACAGTGGGATTTTTGTATCATCAAAACTAGTTTAACCTTGGTTTAGACAAATGACTAAATTTCATATTTGTTTTTAAAAATCTTAATTACACATTCAGTCCAACCCCATTATTGAAATCACATGAGATAGTTTTGGGAAAACTGGGCCCTGAAGTTTCATTTACTGCCTGTATCTGGCAAGTCATTGTGACCGTTTCATTTGATCAAAGCTATTATACCTCCTTATTATTGCTAAGTTTTAACAGAACAACAAGCATTAAAATATGGAACACTTTGTTATTGGCAGCAATCATCAGTTTCTCCCACTTTTAATGTCCTTATTCCTTCTTTCTTAATGTTTACTCTGATACTAGATTTTAATTCAGATTTCCACTAACTGCTCACTAACTGTGTAGACAACAGGTGAGACAAGACTTCTGAATAATGCCAGTCACATCAATCACATTGCAGTATCTGAATAAGCCAGACAGCCGATTTACAAGCGTGCTGAATATGTTTGAGTTGGTCGTGAAGCTATTATAAAAGGTGTTATTTCTGTTCATTGTTAATAACAGAAAATTGTTTGAGCTCCAGTCTCGAGTATGACAGCAAACAATACAGCTGTGCTGATCCCTCTAGGACCTTTAAATGAGGTTTTCTATATTTATTCTCTCGGGGCACAATAACAGAGCAACAGAGTCACTCTGAACACCACTGAGTGCTTGACTAGCATGGCCACCTTTGACCCCATCACACATTAAACAAAAATCCCCTGCACAGAGTCCTGTAGCTATTGGCCATCTCGACCAGCCTCGGTTACATAAAAGCCCACTGGGGAACAAAAATAATGTAAATGTTTAGTCACCCAGATTTCAGCGCCTAAAATAATCAAGGGCAAAAATCACCCTCCTGAAATACAATGAGTACCTTTCACATTGCTATTTTTAGCAAAAATATGAGTTTGTTTTTCAGCTGCAGTGTGGCAGTTTTGACTTTCACACTTCAGCCGGGAGCATGATCGATGAGGATGGCGGTGTCATGGCTGAGTGGTGAAGCCGACCTTGAATTCCTTTGGAGTTTCAGGTACAAATCCTGCTGAGTCTGCCTTCCTGTCAGTTTAGCCCCTCAGCAGATGGTTCAGGCAGAAATTTTATTTTTGCATGAAAGCTCCCACAATTCTGCTTTGACGTTGCTGTCAAAAGAATCACATTGCAGCAGATTTTCTCCAGCTGTTCCTGTAATGTCCTGATGATGTTGAGCAGAGCATCTCGCTAAGCAGTCGACCACGTCTTTGTTCTGTCATAAGTAACCAGGTTGTGGATCCAAGAAAAGCTCCAGCTTCATTTTGAAGCTTCATTTGAAGCAGAGCATCCATGTACTGACCAAGACATAGATTTAGATGTGAAATTAGTTGATTGATGGACAGAGTGGTTCAGCTTCTAAACTATGAAGATTTGCTCCTTTTCCTTATCTTTCAGAAAACTGAACGTCTATGTGGTTTTTGATTCTTGGTCTATAAAAAAAAAGCAATTTGAAGACTTTCAATTGTGTTTTAGGAAATTGAAATGGGCACATTTCCGCTATTTTCTTATTTTATAGACCGTTTTTTATATATTGGTGTAGAGCTGAAACAATTAGTTGGCTAATCAAACAATAGCTTGACAAAAAAATAATATGCAAATCTTTTGATAGTTGATTAATTGTCATTTTCATGCAATAATGCCAAATGTTCCCTGGTTCCAACTTGTCAATTGTGAGGATTTGCTGCTTTTCTATATTTTGTTTCACTGTAAACTGAATATCTTTGGTTTTTAGACTGTAGGTCGGACAAAACAAGATATTATTTTTAGATGTCATTTTGGGCTTTAGGAAATTGTGACAGGAGCTTTTCACTATTTTCTGACATTTTGTAGACCAATCGATTAATCGAGAAAGTAATCGTCAGATTCATCGAAAATGAAAAGAATAATTGGTTGAAGCCCTAAATCTGTGAATTATCAATAATGAAAATAATTGTTACTTGCAGTCTTAGTAAGATGCATGTCTTCCATGACTGGGGGCCAAAATCATCTTTCAAATTGCTTAAGCTTAGACGTGTGACAATGAGGGTCTTTTAAAATGCTGTCACTTTGCAGCACTTTAAAAAGCATTTTGCTAGGACACTGACTGATCTACTAAAAGGAATACAGGCATTCACACAGATATGAATATTGATTTAAGTTATCATAAAGACCAAAACGTCACATTTAAATTAAGGGCAGTACCTTCCAGGCTGCTCAAATGGCGCCAGGGATAAAGATCAAATCTGCTTCACTCTGCAGGCAGTCAGATGGTCTCTGTCATGATACAAACAATGCTGGTGAAGTGAAGAGCAGAGGCGGATCAGCCATCTGGAAATTTTCCTGGTGGGCCGTCCGACAACCGATCTTACTTGCTCTATATTTGTCATATGCTGAGTTGACGGTGACAGACTGATTGTACTTTGTATTAATCACGACGGTCTGCCTAACTAATTAACATCGAACGACAGAAGACCAGAAAGAAAATCTCCTCAGACTGACGTGCCCAAACGCCACAAATTGATTCATTTTGTTTTGGTAGCAGAATGAACAAGTATTACTTATTGCTAACAGCAGCATACTGTGCTGCTTTGGCAGTCAAACAAGCAGAACACAAAATGACTCCAGAATAGGATGAAAGGCCTGTCGAAGGATGGCTAAAAAAAGGAGTGGTGGGTGTAGCAAAGACACATTGTCTCAAATAATTTCACTAGCCCTTTTGTGGTTAAGATATATAATTTAGCGCACATTGTACGCACATTGTCCACAGTAATGCCCAAAGTCAAACTCTATTCAGCACACTGGTATGTTCACGTATTGAGGACACATATTTCAATGAAAATGTTGCACAAAACCATGTTTAAAGGTTTTTAAGTTGCTATGGTGTCACTTTACATTCACACCAGCAACAGCAGGAACTAGACTGGGGGAAAAGGCATTTATTTTATCATGCCTTTTCAATTCCGTCAACCTCAATACTTGTTCTTTGAAAGCAACGGCTTCCCACACAGTGTGCCACTTGCTTTGGTGAAGAAGATGAAAAAAAAGAACCACATTAATTCAATAAAATAACAAGTTATCCCTTAGAGCGATGATGATGAATTCAGTGTCAGGGCAAGCCAATGTCTCTGTTGGATAGACGGATGTAACGTATGCAGTCAAAATATTTAGCCAGTAGTGTTTTAGAAGCAGTACACTTCTCATATTATCTGCAACAACAGAATACTGAAAGCTTTGTCTCCCACATACTGCACAGTGCATATGGTACCAATTGAACAGTTTTCAGAATAGGAAGAGAGGGAACTGCATTATCACTCGTTCTAGTGTGGTAGTTGCCATGGAGACGAGTGTAGGTGGTGTACTGTGCTGTACTCTGTGCTGTACTCCTTCCCTTGTCCTCTCCCCTCTTCTGTTGCCCACCCTCTCTGTTCTGCAATCTGCAATATCCGCGCAACTTTCATTTCTTCATATTTACTCAAATCTTTCTGCTCGGATTTTTCATCCTCGCATCGAGCTGTTTTTGCAGTTTGAACCACACACTTGCATTAAATGCACAGCCTGTAATAAATAAAAAAGGCAACAAACACACTGACAGAAAGTTAAATTGGGTTGAGAGCATTTAAGGCTCTACTCTTTGTGGATTCAAAAGGTTTACATTAGTATCATATTCTTCAAGTTGTGTTTGACTTTATAGCTAGGCTAATTTAGCATTTTCTTTATATTCTATGACTGACAACCTTTTTTTGTTGAGATCCCTCAAATCCTCCTGGATTTTTCTTAATTCCATAAATTAGCTTCTTGCTGATCATCCAAGTTTTTGTATATGCCTTGTCAATCTCTTCTTTTTGCAGACCTGCTATTCTTTTATCAGTTTCCATGGAGATGTGTGTGTTTCTGTGTGTGTGTGCATGTGCGTGAGTGAGGGCTGAGAGTGAAAGAGTAGGGATGTGTCATTTCCAGATATTTTTTGTGTATTTTTGAAGACTTTATGTGCTGTCCAGTGTCCCAAGTCAGGCTTTGACATTCAGTAACATCACTGATGTTTGCTTCTCCCCTATCCAGTTTTATCAAATCTTTTCTTGCTTCCTACACTTGTCTTTGCTCTTGTTTGGTGGAGCTGGATTACACTTTAAATCCCAATAAGATGATCATAGTAAAACCTGAACAAACTCCAAGTTACACCAGGGGGATAAAAGAAAATGTGCAGTGACTCTACCGACATTTTACAAGTGTAAAGTACAGCCATGTCACAGTCTATAAACGCGACTGTGAAAACAAACAAATGTTAATCTGTTTTCTGTTTTAAGGCAGTTCATCCTCTTTGTCTTTGTATTTTTAACAGATCCATCCTTTAATGATTCATTCAGAGGATGATTACCATTTAGGAAATAGGTTATCATTCCTCACGTCTCAGTTTTCTAACCATTTTATGTGCACAATTTACGACCACCCTCATGTTTGTGATATAGAGACAGCGGATACAATTTTTTTTTTTCTTTATGAGGGATTTATGTAACGCTTTCTTTATATATGCCCACGAAATGATCTATGACACATTCAGGATTTAACAATTAGCAATACACATTTATGTAACGTGTTTACATAGCAGATATCAAGATAAAAATGCTTTGGAGCAGAACAATTGCTGGTGCCTCCACACTTCTGCACCTATGGACAGTGTTTGTTGGACTGTCTGGCATTTTTTCAATGACAAGAATAAAACTGATTACAGACTATTAAAATACAAATGACTCACCCACAGACTTTGAGTCCTCCTGTGTATGGGCTATTGGGTTTCCTTTAACCACAAAAAAACTGAGCACCTTTAAAGGATAGGTTCAAATTTCTTCAAGTCTTTTTTAAAACAATATTCACATGCCCATGTGTATTGAAAAATGCATTGTTATCATTATTATTCCTCCTCCATACTTGCTGTAAAGTGATTTCTTCCTAGGACTCCAATATAAAAACAAAAACAAAATCCACAGTCCTCATCATGTGCAAAAATGTTTTTTGAAATTCAGCCAAAGCTATATGAGAGTTCAGCAGTCTGAGTTAGTCACATCAAGTGTTCATCTTACGGCCTTTTTAGTACAAAATTGCCTTTTTCTGTACCTCCACTGCAACTCAACAGGGAAACACTCTCCAAACACAAAGAGGGGGTTTCATACTAAAGACTGTAACTTCGGAAAAAATAACCTGCTCCATTTGGCGAACTCAGACTGCTGAACTCTTATATTAGCTTTGGCTGAACTTAAAGAGACACTCCTCTGCTTTTATTCATGAGGAGGATCAGTTTACTTGTCATGGGGAGCACTACCGTTGCATGATTTCTTCTGTGGCTCTGGTGGGAGCTTTTGAGAATTTGAGAAACTAATCCTGGTGATGTCATACTGATGACATCGGGGTTATCTCGATTTCGACATGGAGTTTGAAAAGACATGGGCATTTACCAGACAGGGGAAGTCTAAGCAAAGATGCTACTGAGTTGCATTATGGGAAACGTAGGGTACAATGTTTTTGGACCTTAAAGCCGTGTTCAGACCAGTTTTAGGTTTTAACTCAGTCCCCTCATTCATTTGAATGAAGCGAGTGCACCGGCATAGTAGGTGTGCCAACGCAGGGGGCTCCAGCAAAAAATTGCAGGGTCATCAGGAAAAAAAGTCTGAACTTTTGCAGCAGCTCGACGCAACGTCATCTGGCAAGACGCTGCATTGGCCAATCAAATACATGCAAATGCACATTCCCGATGGATTACCTCGTAACCTGAACGCTGTATTTCAACCCCCCCCAAACCAACACCAACGTAGTCCCTTGTGTTGTTTTAACACAGGGCTGATTTCAGTCTGAACGCCCACTAAAAGTCTGGATATTTCTGCCTCTGCTGCTTACGTCCAGTGTGAACAGCGAACAACAACCAATAACTCTTTCAATAATGTATATGTGCATGTGAGTATTGTATTGAGACAAACTAGAAAAACATCTGAACCTGTCCTTTAATATGTTTCTGTGGCTGATTTGAATGAACTTGCCCCTGTGCTATATGTAAATCAGATCTATCCATGTCCGGATTAGTCTGTTTGGTGCATTATTCCTATGCAGAAATATTACAAATTCATTTAGGAATATGCATCATGTAAGATCTTAAAACTAAATTCTGACGCTCTTGGGGCCTAAAGCAGGGTCCCTCATCATGTCAGCTGTGCTTTAGTAGTATTATATTCCAAAACAGAGTTACAATTAAGTTACCACATTTCTACACAGTGAACTTGGGGCTTTTGGGGGCCTCTGGGGATCTTGTTACCAGAAATCTGACAGAGAATAAGCTGTTTTTGTCCATCAGTTTCCCCATTTGTCTCCAATAGGCTACACCATCCAGCTGCTGACTGAGAACACTCTTATTAAAACGTTGTTTACATGCCATCTTACTTAATGTATGTTCTGACGGGTCCCAAAACTATAAAAAGCATCACATTCCCACCTAATGTCGGCTAGAAATAAGTTGATGGATTTTTTTTTCAGGTGTGCAAACTTGAGCCTCATTAAAAGCGCAGCATCCCTTCTTTAAGAAAGGAGTCTGCGAGAGACATGAAGTCCACTCTACATATTCAAGAAGTAACTTAAATGAACTTTGTGAACCTCATTCCCACCGTAATTATTCGGCGCAGTGGGCGGCCCGGCCGTCATCGTTTTATTTTCGGCTGTTACAAACTCCAGAGATGGTACAGCGCGGGGCGGACTCGCCTGCCTTTGGAGGCGTTGGTTTCTGTTTCTGTCTATCTTGCGCACTATCTCCGCCCTCAAGGGAGAGACTTCTCCGTTTACCGAGCACCTTTTTTCACGCACTGCCGTTAGATCAAAATTAGGTGTGACGGACTGCAAGAGCTCAAAGGACACCGCGTCAATTTGGCACCGGATTCCCCACCTTTCTCTCTCGTTACGAATTTCTGGATTATGGGGACGTCGTTATGCCACGCAGTGTGAACTACAGACGCTGTCCAAGATTAAATCACCCGAGCTAGAAGCAAAGGAGCACGTAATTAAAAAAAAATGTGCATGAATCAGATAATGCTCAGATGCTGCTGCACATCTTCGGGATTTCGCCTGTAAATACCTCTGGGATGTTTATTTTTATGCTTTTGTGGTTTTAGTGCGCGCAATGTGTTGGCATAGCCCACCTGGATATAATTATCCTCATTTTAATATCAGTAATCGGCATGAGTAATGTGCAGCGTGCAGTGCTTGTGACCATACAGAATCCGTGTTGTGTCGTTAATCTCTGTAGAGTGTTTTAAATGTAAATATAAGTGACGGATGATGAACTAATTGGCTCTGTGGATCGTTAGACCAAACGCGCTAACAGGAGTTCATATTAGTCCCAGATAATAAAGCGACGCAGGGGCTGTTTGAAGTCACATGTGCCCAGAACAAACAATTAAGATGACAAAAACCGTCCTCAGAAGAGATTCTCTTTATTACCGAGGAAGCTGCATTGGGATCACATCTCAGTTCCTGGATTGCAATAGAGTTGGAGGACAGGGAGCAGAGAAGGAAGAGAGGGAGGAGAAGCAGAGGAGAGCTGCTGAGCTGCACAACAGAGCCACTGCTGATAGGCAAGCTTTGGCTTCAGTGATGGACTGAGCTGAAGGTGACGGGACCCCTGTGACACCCAGCTTCACTGCTTCCCTCAAAAAAGGCCTTCACACTTGGCAAAAGGCATGCATGGACACACTGCAGCATAAGTGAGAACAGGAGGAGCTGCCCACGTTTGAACACAACAAATTGGCCCTAATGGTTGAAATACAACAATCTCTCAAAGAGGACAACACTGGCCTTTCATTTGGAAACCGTCTCTCAGGTCTGCACAAACTGATTCTACCTTTGTCCCAAAAAGCAAGTAAACCTGGAACCTCAGCCCCTTCCCAAGTGCCCTGGAAACCCACTGGATTCAGTCCGCAACCACAGATGTAACTAAGCTGTCAAGATTTCGTCACCAGGAAGTCCTGTGATTTTGGGTGAGTGTTGTACACACGTCTGGGCAGAAAGTAAAGTGACATACACAAAAATGATCTACTCCATCTCACAGTGTGAGTGTTGGTGACAGCTGGCCAGGAGAGGCTCACTAGTTGAGGTGCTTAACCTGGTCGTCCACCTTACAGCCAGGCAGGGGGGTCTGTACCAGCTTTTAATACAACTGTGAAGCTCACCAGCGTTGCTCAGGTGTCCAGGTTCAGGGTCTTGATGCTGAGCCTTTTTTTAAGGTGATGCATTGCAGGCCGAATGACCTCTGACTACACAGTGATGAGTTCAGTGAAAGTGGGACATCAACACATGTAGAAAATTTAAGATTCGCCTAATGATTTTATATAAATACCCAGTGACCTATGAAACATGTCTTTCATGTGTTTTCATGTTAAAATGTCAGTACTTTTTACCAGTTTATTTTGGAGACATGCTCCTAAAAATGTGTAGGCTGTGCAGGGAATTTGGCACAAAAACAAAATGAGCCACTGTTGGGATTTGCTTGCTGTACCGGAAGGCTGGCCCCCCCTTCCTCCTGATGGATGTTTGATGAGACATTTTATGGAGGGTTTCCACATATGAAGTTCTGATTAGGCACCATGTTCTTTGCAGGATATGAGGCCTTAAGTATCACATGCATAAAATGCATTTTGTCTCACTAAATGTATTTTTAGTCAATAAATTTGTATGAATGCAGTTTTCTGGCATATAAAGCCACACAAGTGCCACAAATTTGCATTTACAACTTGCATTTTAACTGCATTTTCTTTGCATGAAATTTCCGCTAATTGGCGCAAAGCTGCTGGCATGAAGTGTTACTTGTGTAAAACTGCTAGCCAGGTGTCACAATAGTGTATTTTGTCCCACATGCAAAATGCCCCAAGATGTATTTTTTACCCATAATAATGGATATCACATTACCTATAATATCATAGCATAAAACGTAACAGATGATACCTGGTACCCCACACTGGGTAGAATATTATTTAATCATGTTAGATTAGGTCCCTGCAAAGTCCCCCAAAAGGTGAAGTTAGTGTAAGGACCTGGTTGATTGGCACTCAGCTTCTGTAAAGTCTTGCCATTTTGCACTAATTTCACTGATACCTGTTTGCTAATTAGCCGTCTCTGGCACATTGAACACCTGCACAGACTACGGGGGTGGGGGGGCTCTGAGAGCTGGAATATGCAAATAAGATATTAAGACCTCATTCTTTAATGTCACAAGTAGAAATTATTTTATTGTTTTAGCTTTCTCAAATTAGTTTACCCTGACAAGGCCCGGTTCAATTTACAAAAACCGAACTGGTGCAAGTACATTTGTGTTATGTTTAAAATAACATTTGCCAGAAAGTGTCCCGCTTTCACCGGACTTTGCACCGGGGTCTCTGTGTGTATTTTGGATGAATAGAAGAAAAATCAATATACACTTGTGTGGATTTTTCTGCTGTGACTGTTTTTCTCCATCTCAGCTGGCAAAAACAGATGCACTTGATGTTTGGACACTTGGTAATGTAGCGCAGGTATGATTGGAGGCCACTGTCTTTATTATATTGCATGCAGTTCCCCGTCTTAACAAAAAAAAAAAAAACATAATGCAGTGGAGAGAGAGGAGCTTCAGTTAATGAAATGTCTGAGGCTGCACACTTGATAGAACAAGATAAGTCCGGCTCACTCTGACTCATTGGCCCTCGCAGGATTCCCTCGTCCTCCTCCATATGAAATGAATATAAAATAAGAGCTATCTCATAACTCTACATCTCGTCATGGGATTATTTTCTTAGTTTAGCTGAAATAGAAAGGCGAGAGTCATGGATGCCTGTTAATCTCTCTTGGTTCCTCGTGAACTGTTGAGAATCTGGACTTCCTGCCACTCTGCCACAGTTGTCAGCTTTGGAGCCTGACAGCCGGCAAAGAGCTGATTCTACTCCAACACCAAGTTTCCGTCGTGATTCGGCTGCTCTTCAGCCATCTTCAATGCGACGCATGGAGGGGGCTTTCTCTCGCTGCCAAGGACAGAAAGGGCTTTGTCAATCTGTTTGAATATTCTCTAAAACAAAAAAAAAAAGTAGGGACTCCTGTCAGCGAGCTCCTGTCCTGCAATCTAATCAAATTTTTTTCTTTCTTGTTTTTTGCCTCCGGCCATGAATTTCTTTGCCATCCTCATTTTTCACAGCAACCCAACAGAGAAAACACAAGATATTTTTACCCTTCTGGTAATTCTTTTCCATCCTGAGCCTCCGTTCTCACTTGACAACAGTCTTAACAACGTTCTACCTCATAACACTCATCTGTTTTCTCTTCCAGAACTGCTTAACAAACCTCATCATATCCTCCTCCTCTTAATCTGTTCCTAGAGTTAGCCACCCCAGAGTTCTCATTTAAGTGGGCAGCCTAACTAGTTAGCATCTCATACAGCTGTGACCAAGTTATTTTTAAGGTAAATGGATGTCATGACCGGGAGAGTCTCTATTGAAGCTGACATGTCCCCTGTTTTGACAGAATAATCAAATGTCTTGAATGTTTTCCACGTTTTCCAAATGTCCTTGTTTGGATGACAGTTGAAATATATATTGGCTGTTTTATGACTGTTTTTCCCACCTTTCTTCCTGAAATTCCAATCAGCGAACAAGGAATAGAAAACATGGGGATTAAAGCACTGATGTGTCGGTAGGAATGCTTATCAATTAATCATAATAACAGCTTGTGGTTAAGCAGCATCATGACATTTAGCCTACAAGGCTATAAAGGGCAGCTATGATGTGTTGAATGTTGCTATAGTATATACATATATATAATTTACTGTGGCCTGCAGGTTTTCTGTTTCTCTCTATGGGGAGTAAAATTAAGAAGTAAACGGTAAACCTGCACCACTTTGTTTGGACAGACACATTTCTGAGTGTGTTCACATGCTCTGCAGTAGCCCCAGATTGTGCCTCCAATGTATTATCATTGCATTTGAGTCAAACAGCTAAAAATTCATTTTTCTGAAAGATAAATCTCTCATGATCTATGAGAAAACCCAGAGGGTCACTCAAACTGTGTTAAGGTATTTCCAGAATCCTCAAAGACTCTTCTAACCATTTAGATGAAAAAATATTTCACCTGCTGCACGATAAAAAAAAATATTTTTAACTTATTTCCCAAGTTGTGACTCTATTCCCAATTCCAAACCAAAATTGTAGCTGGAGGTTACATTTCTCCTTGTTTGATTTGTGAACCAACATTATATGTTTTCTTTTCATCTTTGGTCATATTTGTCTATATTAATGTTACATTCCTTTATTTCTGTTTTACATGCACATTAACGCTTATTTTTCTTGTGTTCAAAAAAAAGAATCTTTGTCATTGTTGTTGTAAGTGACTATTGGTCCATCAATCTTAAAAACTAAAAAAAGAAACTCTACTTGTGTCTGTGCCATATAGCTGCATGGACACATCTTCAAAGACGTGGCTGCCGCATCAGAGTCAGTTTGGGTTGGGTGGTCAAGCGGAGGTTTGCTGTGGCGGACCTGGAGTTTTAACCCCAAGTGAGTCAGTTTAGCCCCACACTGGTGGAAGTCTACTTTTCACTACTGTCAACTGTGCCTAACTTTTACAGCCTCTTCTCCAGTCTGTCGTGGTCCAATAAGATTTTTCTCTGTTATATATGTTTTTATATGTTTCCCTTCAATCTGCTGTTTTCTCTGAAATCCAGTGACACCACTTTCGCCAATGGTTAATGGAAGGTTTAACATACACTCCAGCCTCAGCTGCGCTATTCTGCTCTTTTTCCTCTGCCATGGCTTTCCAGTCCCTTTCAGCACTATGAAGCTTTACAAAAGTATCTCAATATATTGAGGATTTTTTACCACTCAATCCTCCACCGGAGCATCACTCACCCTCTGAGCCCTGCTTTGTCACACTCCCAGAGTTTTATTTTGACATCCTCTAGGTGTGATAGCGCCATTTGCCTTTTACTCCGGCTTTGATACACTCAGTCTTCCTCCTCTGTATGCTCTCTTTACTTCCCCAGATGAAAGCAGCCATTTCTGCTCCCTCCAGGGACAGGAAGAGAAATAATTTTCTGTTAGTTAGCGCTGCATGTAAAGCAGTTGTTTCATTTCAAACATTAAGACCTACACAGGAATGTTTTGAAGTCTTAGGAGAAAACTAACAAGAGGCGGTTCATATTGTAGGGGAATTCTTAGTTGAGAATCACCTAAACTCACCTGTGTAATGCCTGCTGAGATAATACAGAAGTAGCTCAGTACTGTCGGTGTTAAGAGCTTCGAGTTGCTGCTTGATCTCTGATTTCATATTCAAAATGCTCATTTACAAGCACAGCGCACAATAAGGCTTCTAAATACATTAGTAAAAATGAAGGTAGTTTGATGGAGAGCAGTGCACAAGCTGCGAACATGTTCCTATGGTAACTAGGCCACACTCCCCTTGGCCAGCTCTCACACACACACACACACACACACACACACACACACACACACACACACAGGCAGAGGGACAGGCAGAGGGACAGGCAGGAGAGAGACGGGAATGTTGGAAATCACACGTGATGGAGAGCAACTTCACATTGTTTATTTAGGTTTTTATGCATTTCCTCCACTTGATGGGTATTCACATTTTAAAAACCCTGTCTCTTGGCATTTGAGAAATCGTGGTTACATCGCAGAACATTGGAAGTCGCTTTCTTTCTGCTCCTCCAAATATATCTGCCGGTTTTCAAGCCGATCTCAGGTTCTTTCCCGTGGCTCCCTCGCGCCCACACTGCCCCTGCTTCCTCAACCCCTCCACCCACCTCTGCTTTCAAATCCTGCAGCTCTACCTCTTCTGTGCATTTTACATTTACTTCATTACAGTGTTGTTTCTAAACATAGCACCGGAGTGGCTCTGAACACAACGAGAAGTGTCACTTTTTGCTCAACTTTTATTTAGCGTAAACCCAACAGCTGGTTTTTTTTTTAATTTAAACATTTTGTAATTAAAGGACTTTTTAGTGCCATTATCTTTTGAGTGTATATGTTGGGCTCATAAGGGAGCTTTACTCAAAAGGGAGCTTAACCGTATTAAACAATAGCCCTGGTGTTTATTCACCTTGCGTTTAAAAGCACCAGGCATCTCGAGACAAGAGTTTATTCCATCAAGCAGCTGCTTCTCTAAATGTGCTCAGCATCTCCAATGTCATTCTGCGTTTTGTAAATCACTGCTCACACTTAAACCATGTCAAACCTCCTGGGGCGATGCCGCCGGGCTTGTCAAGGAGCCACGAGTCAAGGTTTTGCTTCTGTCAGTCATGCAGGCTAATTGTTTGGACAGGGCGCTGTTAATGAATGGCCGTAACTTTCTGCACACATTTGCACTGTCTGTGGTTTTTTTAACAGCTGTGATGCAGCGATGAATTTATGATGGCAGATAAACCACCTTTGACCCAGTGTACTTTGGCAGTTGGCATTTATTTTCTTAAACAAGCACTTCTAGAGTTAAGTGTTTGCTTAACGAGTCAGTTCACCCAAATTAAAACATATTTTCTTCATTTTGGCCCTTGGGCTATCTATCAAGCTATCTGTTCAAGTTTTTGACAATTTAAAGAGCGATTTAATGCCCTGTTTTGGCTTGAATATGTTCCCTTTATGATATAAAAAAATTTATTCAAATCCAGCATGCAGGACAAAATTACTAGATTGTTCCCTGGAAGACACCAGAATCAACTGATGGTTTAATAAAGTAACTCTACATATAATTGACTAAATAAAGAAAAGTGGATTTAGTTACTCTTTAAGCACCACGAAAACATTTTTTATTTTCACCTCCATTGTATTGACAGGCAGAAGAAATGTGAGAGGATATCTTAAAATCTGGGGACATAAAATCAAAAGTCTTTATGGCTAGGTACCACTAGGGGTAACTGGGGAAAAAATGTCTTACAGTAATTTGGGTAAATTGAACCTTTATATTTTTAAGGGGTGGTAATGTCACTGTGGAATAATAAAAGTATAAAAATGTTGCATACAGTAGTGATGATTTCTGAAGCAGAAATCCATATTTGAGAGTTTAAAAGACCGATAACAATGTATTGGGCAATATTAATTTGTGTACGTGCCCACATAACATAAACATAAAAAAAAGCAGAAGTTGTGACCAAATTTATCTTATTGGTCATCAAATACATCGATACCGACATACCTGTGATTAGCCAAAAATATCAGCCAGCCAATTTATCGGCTGGGCTATAATACTGATCATAATACAGGTGATTACTTGTGACCTGCAGTAAATTGCTGATTTTCTTTTTTTAAAGCTGTAATCAATCACATGAAAAAACACATATTTTTGATTTATTAACTGCATTATAAAATGCATTCAGTTGTCTAGAATTGTATAGACAATAGAAATTAAACAATTAAATACAAACAGCACTAAGTTTGACCCCTTTTTGAAGAGATACATACAGTAGAAACTATGAACTGGCAGAACAGAAAAGATAATATAGAACTTTATTTATCCAGAGGGAAATTGTTGTGCAGCAGTTGCAGTAGGAAATAGTGCAAATATAAAATATCAATAAATGTGCAAAAAAATCACCAAATACACATAATGGCTAAAATATAAACAAGGTTAACGGTGAGGATCATAAGCTGCTTCTTGGTGAGTTGCATATAGATATATCTGTACAATATCAACTCTCTGAAGTAAAGGAAAGACGAGCCTTTGCCTCAGCATCATGTTACTGATTGCAGAAATTGTGCCGTGATATGTGGATGTCAATTATTTGTCCAAATGTAATAAAGTTGCATTAATTTGATAACATTTTCCCCAACGTTCAACCACAGTTTTATGATGGCCAGATTTTGCAGGGAGGTAAATGGAGCGCATGATCACAACAGCAATAAATTAGGATTTAGTTCGTACACCTTGACATATCGACTTGTGTAATGAACATATTGGAGCTGTCGGAAAAATACCAAATTCCCAGCCATAATTACCATTTTCTTGTTGACATGAACAGTATTTACTAGTCGGAATGTGGCAATTACGGAGACTTCCATATGACATGAACGCGACATCTGCCCCAGCAGGCCTGTCTGTGAGTCACCAGAGGATCCTTGTTGTGTGATCTGTTACTGGAAACACTGTCACTCCAAGACAAACTGGACTGCACCATCCCCACTGTGGACAGTCGCAATAAAGTCAAGCTCAGCTCCCACTCTCAATGCAGTGAATCGTAAGACGGAAATCATGTAGTCCCCATAACACTGAAGAGGCCTCACACGCGTGACAAAACAAACTGAATATGACACCTGTCACAGAGCACGCCGCCTCATTTAGTAGCATGAACAATGCAGATTCTCATCACGAGTGAAAATGCAAATGATGTTCAGTAAAAGCATCCATATTGGCATAATTTTTCATTTAAAACTGCGCTGTTGAATATGTACAAGTGTAATGATTTTCTGCATTGTGTTTTTATTCAGCTGCAGTTTGAAAAGTCACCGTACTATATAAACCACCTTACCACCGTGACATCTATATATACTGTCCCAGCAGCCATAGCTGTGTCCTCCAGGCGACACAGGCATCACTTGAGAGGACACAGTCAAACTTTAAAATAACTTTCCGAACAAATGCAACCGTGTGGGGCTGTTAACAGTTTTGTAATATGTGTGAAAACTTGTTCACATTGAATCTTGAGCCTTTCTTTTTGATAAAGTGCATCTGCTAGCCAACAAACAGGGATGCACAGATCCAACTTTTCTCTTCAGATACCGATTCAGTCACCTCGACTCGGATTTGTCACAAATTTAAAATCCGTATACATCACTGCTTAGAACTTATTGGGATCATTTTCAGCCATGCCAGCGCTGTGGCTCTATGGATGGCAATGCTGGTCTGTCGATCCACCACCTCTTTGACTGAAATGCCTTGAAATTTTGTACAGACATTCATGATCCCCAGACTATAATTCCTAGTGACTTTGGTGATCCCCTGACTTTTCCTCCAGCGCCACCATGAGGTGATTTCTGGAGCTGTTTCACCACTACCCACAATTTAAACACTTAATTGTTTAATGAAATTGATGAAGTAAACGTAGTTAATGCTGACCGGTCTCGTCATAGCCGATACCAAATCCACCTAATAAGGTCAGTATTGGTGCTGACAGGGTGCATCCCTAATTGTAGTTTTTGGTAATGATTGTTTGATGATTGTGTACAATGGGTTGAATGGAAGGTTGGGATTTCATCAAGTGTGTCTTTTGGTAAATTAATAGCTGCTGGGAGATTTCGTGGTTATTAAAAAATGATTTCATAGTTTGTATTTAGATAGGGCTGCTTATGTCGTGATCACTTAGTTTGAGAGATGGCACCCTGTATCCTTATACTGCATCTATTTCTTTGTCAAAACAAATAAATAAATAAATCCTGGGGTGGGGTTCATGATTTAATTCCATTTATTAAAAAAAAAAACAAAGTTTCCAAATGTGTATTAATAGAGAGATATATGCTAAAGGTTGAGTATGTTTCTCCAACACCCACTTGCAGTCTTCCTCTTTCTGTCTTCCTCTCCCTCTGTATCACAGTTAGCTAGAGGCTGTTGCCACCCACACACTCCATCCTGACAGCAATTTACATTCAGAATAGCCCATGTGAACACATGCATGTATCCTAATATCTCACGTTTACTTAGAGCACCACATGATGCAGGTGACTGTGTTTTAGTGGCAGTGATGTTACAAATTGGAAATATGCTAAATATTCCTCTGTGGGGTCATTCAATCAATTCGATGTAGCTGTGCCTCTGAGAGGTGTCAGGATTCAGCCCCACATGAGGCACAAAAGAAACTGAAATGTTTCCTTCAGTCGAAGAAGATTTCCCCCCCGTGGGCAGCCGATAGGTCTGATCAGTTCACTCGCATGTGTGTTACCAGAAGCACAGTGTTGTGCAGCATGTTACTTAATGTTTTTCATCATCTTTATTGTGCAGTTGTGTGCCAATATCTTCTACAGTTCAAGTAGAAGCCCTTGGAGTTGTTTCCATGGATACCAAACAATTAGCTGGGATTCAGAATAGAACCTGGAGAGTAGCCTATTTGCAGGCTTTGGGAGCGAGGAAATCATAGGATGACAGTGTCTTGATTCTCTGTTGCAAAGTGAAAAAAACAGCTCCTTTGGGTAGTGGGTAATTTCTAAAAAAAACAAAAACAATTGCCCCAACAGACTAATTACAGACAAAAATAGAAGAGCAGAATGAATATCAACATGGAACATAATCACGTTTTTTCGCTTTAAGAGACCAACCTATGGATGAATTAGTGACATTTTAACCCAACCTACTTTAAAAATGTGTAAAATCCAATCAATATATGAATCTAAAATAGAATGTGGCTTTATTTTACAACCAGGGCTAAACAAAAATAATCTTTGGCTTCATTCCTCCTTGTGTTGCTGTCATTATTACAAACCCTGAACTGTGTTAAGCTGAATATTGGTAGGCTGATAATCAGATTGACTGCCATTTTGACTTTTATTTTTATTCCTGACATCATGTTCATGTTATCTGATTTCTTGTGAAGCGGGGCGTTGTTTTATTATCTTTTGCCCTAATCTGTTGGTAGCGAGTGACGTATCTGTCCAACCAATTTCACGTTTTAGCATCAGTCTCATCCACGCTTGTCACCAGTTTTCAACGATGTAGCTAGTTAGCTAACTTGCTAACTTGCAGTGTAGGAAGATGACGTCCCCATTTTTTATTGCACATGGGAGAAGTTTGCCTCGTTTGCCTTTCTGACAGAAAGCCTTTAGGGAGTCAGGTGATGTGGTATAAAGAGCGACAAAGTCCATGCAGCAAGGAGGCCGGGATGGATTAGAGGGTCAAACACCGGACTTTCACCCAGGACACTGCTGTTTGTGCCCTGTGTGAAACTCAACTTATTATTTTAACCCAAACTGTGATCTTTTTACGAACCTAACCAAGTAGTTTTGGTGCCTAAATTTAACCAAACTGCGACCGTTTCACAACGTTAACCACAGTTTGGTTAGGTTTAGACACCAAAACTACTTGGTTAGGTTTAGGAAAAGATCATGGTTTGGGTTAAAGTAATAAGTCAGCGTTGAACTACAGTACCTACTTTTGGTTCCTAAAGCTAACCAAACTGCGACCATTTCACAATGTTAACCACATGTTAGAAAGGCTTTCTGCCAGAAGGCCTTCAAGGCAAACTTCTCCCACGTGCTCCTTTATCCCGCCTGCAAAACTGATTGGTCGATTGTTTCAGTTGCTGAACAAACTGGACATGTGGGCAGTGATTCAAAGGTCTCGAACCAGGCTAGGAAATGGGACAATTTTTCAAGAGGAAGGAAAGAGGGGAGGAAATGTGCATGTAAAGCTCGTAGATTTGGTGATCGAGGTGACATGGGGCGTATTTGCGTTCATTCTGCTATTTATAAAACCTCTCTTGCATTTCTGTTGCTGTCTGTATGGAGGGATAAGGATTTCGGAGTAATGTGTGGAGTATTCTGCTCTTGTGCATTGGCCTCATCTTTCTTACTTAACACACAGTCATCAGATCTGATTCCCTACAGACATATGTCTATACTTTTATAGATCCACCGCCATGTTCCAGAGTTTGCACAAGCCCAAAGTCAGACGAAGAGCATGAGGTTCAAGATGACTCATTGCAGCAAGTTACTTCTTTCCACAATATAGGAGTCCAATATAGTTTTCACATCAGGTTTTGTGTCACATTCCACTGGCCTTGGATACACAACATTTTCCGACGGGAGTGCGATGAATGGCGTCTTTCACACTGTCACAGTGTTGTTCTTTGTGTTTTTTTTGGAGGCTGTAGCTGTCTGTCCTTGTTGCTGAGCTTCACTTACACCTACTATTCTGCATTGTTGATGTGCTTTTAACTAGTTTGTGATTATTATGTGTTTGTCATGTTTCTTCTAATGCTATTTCCCTTTCTATATGTGACCAAAGCAGCTGCAAGGTAATGACACATGCTATGAATAAGATAATGTAATAATTTGTCAAAATGTAATAAAATGTCCCTCTTAACTGATTTAAAATTGCCTGTGGGGTATGACCTTTATAAAGGGTGCAACATATTGTACTTTTTAGTGGTTATGTAACAAAAACAGCAAGAAATATTACTTAAATAACTTAGAAGAAAAATAACAGAACAGTTCAAGTTATCATATTATGATTCAACATTATAATTACATGATCCGTTTAGTTGTCATACCCTTAATGAAGTAATCATGCAATATTGTACTGATGTGTTTTATTCCTTTTGTGAACTATTTCAAAGGACATTTTGTGTCATTTTGTTATTACATCATCAAGTTTCTGTAATATTGTTCATAGCCTCATGTTGTTTTAAAATCTCACAAGAGTGTCAAAGCACTTTGTAAGCCAATACTCACTGTTAATTATCATTAAGACTTAACATGACTCTGTAGCTGCTTGTATATTTTGTTCTATTTTGACTTTGTTCAGCACTACTCTTACATATTTTATCCATTCTTTGCCAAATTTGGCAAAAAATGTATATGAATGAGCTCAAAAAGTTTTCAGTTTGTTTTCTAGTTTCATACCATTTTCCGATTATTGGCTGCCAAAGTAGGTCTTGACATTAAATTGTCATAATTGTTGAACGCGTTGTGTAGTCGCTACCCAATTTAGATGAGCACACGCACAGATAAACTCAATCTTCCAAATTTGATGGAAATTTTCTCAGCAACAGCCCTGCAGTAACATGATACATTTAAATGGCCATAACTCTGCAGTCAATTAGTGTGACTCACCGACAGTTTGTACAGTTTATCGTCAAAATCCTAATATTCCCAGCATTTTGGTATAAAATCAACTTGATCTTTCACTTTATGTATTTTGATGTATCTGGATTCAGATGCAGTAAAAAAAAACACTTAATATTTATTAGAATAATACTTTTATACCTCTATTTGTTGACTAGGTATAATGATTTAATGTCTGTAATGTCTATGTTCTTATTTATCGATCTCTTTTTTTTGCTGCACTCTTTTCTAATAGACCAATCTCGCAGGGCAAGTTTTGCCTCTGTAAGACAGTCAAGCATGGAGACCCCTCCCAATGCCACCCCACAGCCCTTCAGACAGCCGGTGAGTACAGTAAGGTCTGCGTATGGCATATGTAAGCTTTCTGCTCACATACACGCTTCACAAAACACGTACACGTTGGCTTTTTTGGGCCCGGTCTGATATTATAAATTCCCACTAGGGAAGCAAAGCCGATGTGATGCTTGAAGGAGAGTTTACACTTTCATAGATACATTTTCATAAATAATGTTTTCAGCTAAGCCTGCAAATAAATGATGGATATTTCTTATTGCAATTTATTCCAACAGTTGGGGGGGAAGTGTTTTGACTCTGCTCTTGTGAACTGTATTTGTTTCTACTTTCCCTTGTCGAATCTTCAGAGTTTTCTCAATCGAAGGTTGAAGGGTTCCATCAAGAGGGCCAAAAGTCAGCCCAAATTGGACCGAACCAGCAGCTTCAGACAAATGATTTTGCCCCGGTTTCGTAGTGCTGACCAAGAGAGGTAAGTAGCCTTTGCTGTACTGTATAAAGCGTTCATATAACTCAAGGCAATACCAACCATTTTCTAATTCAGTGTCACGTGGGGGTTGGAGCCTGCCCCAGCATGCTTTGGGCAAAAGCCAGGAAAACATCATGGACAGGTTGCCAGTTTATCACAGATCTAATAAATATATTCCTACCTATGAGTGATTTAGTGTTCACAGTTCACCTGATATACATGCTATGAAAGGCTGGAGAGGCCATGGTTGCAATTAATCATGCGTTTCCTTGTGATCAGAACATTTTTAAATTTGCTTTGTTTTCTTGTTATTGAGAAATAATAATTTATCATCTCGGAGCAAACTGTCTTGTCATGAGCAGTAGGTTCAAATGCATACATTTCTGACATGGTAATCATCTATAATTGGTAGACATAATAAGACATTCCTGTTACATGTATGTTACAGTTTGTGTTGTGGCAAGTTCATGCAATAATTATGTGATCATGACAAAATAAAACCTGGATCACGTTCTTGGACTGTGGGAGGAAGCTGGAGCACCCAGCGGAAACCCACACAAACCCAGGGAGAATATGTTACTTTTTTATTTGTTTTTGTGGCATTTTTTTGCCTTTATTTGATGGTGTAGAGCCTCACAAGAAATCTGGGGATAAAGACAGGGGTATGACATGCAACAAATGTCGAAATCAAGTCGGGGAACGATGCGTCTTAACCACCAGGATGCCCCTCCATGAACCTTTTTACTGTGAGGTGATAGTGTTAACCACTGAGCCACGGTTCTGCCCCACAACCATCATAAAAGATGACATACACAGCACATGTAACTTAAATTAACCTATCTATGCACTTAAATCGGGAGCAGCTTTAAACTTTGGACACTGCTCAACCATCAACAGTCAAATCAGCTCTTGCTTGGATGGTTGACATGCCACTTTGTGCACTGGGTGTTACTTTACTGGGTTTGCTGTGACTACCTTGAGCTAGAATTGCTTCTGCATGGAAACCTCTCACTTTTGTTGCTGAAGGCTACATTTCTTTTTGGGCTGCAGCTAGAACATTGCTTACCTCAATACCTAGCTTCAAGCTTTCCTCTTTTTATAGGACAAGCTGATTGTGTACTGTAATTATAGTGTATAGTGCGTGTAATTATAGTGCACTGTATTAAAGCAGAAAGTTGCCGTTGTTACTGATTATGTTTGTGACAATTGTTATGTTCTTATTTTATGTGAAATTGCCCTGTTTGTATAATGTATTTTTAGCCTCACATTTGGCTCTAGGAAGGACAATCTCAGTCGGGTCAGTCAGTTGCTTTGGAAACTGTTAAAGCGAGACTTCTTGAAAGAAGAAATATCACATACTTTTATAAATAAAAACCTGAATTCGTAAGCAATGAAACACAACCTTGTTCATTTCAATACACTCAGGAGTTGTGCTCTTAAGGACTTACTTGGTCTGGTATGACCGGTAGTTTATGGTGGCTAATGTTAGCAAATGCTAGCAAACTTTAGTTATTTGCTCTCAGTCAGGTCACCTAATGATGGTGTCTTTAAGGTCACAGAGAAATGGAAGTTAGAGCGTCTGTATCTTCAGTAACGTGTGTGGGTGGGGTTTAGTTACGAGGGGGATTTAAATCAAATCCTTCAGATGTTATTGGATTGCTCAAGTGTGGGTGTGGCTTAGCGAATACAGCGTGATATGGAGCTCCACCCACCTCTCCCTCACCTGCCTTGTAGATCAGGAGAAGGAGGATGAGGGTTAATTGAATAAAGTAGACCTCGATCACATTCTTCACAAAATCCAAACATTCACTTCCTGCGATGATGATAACAGTCAAGTATATGATGGGTGGGGTTAGCTAGCACCGTACATTTATTTGTAATTGAGTATTCATTGTATACTACTTGAGTTGTTAATTGTTCTCAGATGTTTATCACCCTGGGGTGGGTTGGATGGTTAATTACACCTGTCATCATAAAGCGTATCAGCCTATGGTGAACATTTTGACCTGACTGGGATCAAAACCTTGTCTTATAAATAAATGTGTGATTTGGAGTCAGTGTGCAGGTGTTACTCATTTCTAAATCTTCTTATATCATTTTGGTAAAATGTCTTTATGTCAAAGGTCTGTGGACGTCCTAGTAAGAATGCTAGAATTAAAGTATACCAGCATTTATCATGCCAGTGTCATTTCTGTTATCTGATCGTGTCAGGATGCGATAGCTTGCAGCTCTAGAGGCTGTCATGACAGCTTTTTCTTGTTTTGTATTCTGAGTTGAGGTCACATCTCGGAGGGATCTGGCTTCCATTGTGTTAAAACTTTTATGCAGTCCTCACACAATCCAGTCACGACGCACATATGGGAAATGTAAAGATGCAGAGAGTGAAAATGTAATGCTGACAGTACACTTTCCTCCCGCCACAGGAGATGCATAATAGACATTTTTAGGGCAGGTGTGGATGACCGATGCTCAGAGATGTGAAATTTGTCGTTTAGCAAGGGATGTAAAAGTCCTTTGTTCTAAAATGCAGGTTGGGCGCCAATGCAGAAGCCTAGTTCAAATGTAAAAATGAATTATATATTAACCCGAGGGGTTCTGTGGAGGCAGCGCGGAAGGAGGTGGTGGGGGTAGCTTAATGGTGTTGGGGTTAAAGGGACTTTCCCCTCTAACCACAGCCGTTCTCCAGCTCCCACCACTGCCTCAGACAGCTGTCTTCACAGCCTGCTCTGAGTTCTGCCCACACACACTTAATTCACTCTGTAGTGTTAAGTTGACTTTGCTATAAACCCTCTGCGTCCAACTTCACACTCTAGCTTTCCAACGCAGCTGCTCTACCTCTTCTGCCAAGTCGGTTTACCAAAGCATTTTTCATGTACTTCATTCTGCGATGGCACCGTCGGCTCCTCAAACCAGACGATTCACAGCACCTCACATCAACATTAAATCTGCCCTTAAATCAGTGCTCCTCATTTGCTGCATAATTATCAGGTGTTATTTCAAAGATGCTGCTTTTCCTTCCTCCTCATTTTCTCCTTTATGTTCAAAGGCAGCGTTAAAAATGCAGCATGCTAGCTCCAGCTTTTTAGTGCAGACAAACTCCACATTTTCAGTTAATTCTTCTTCAAAGCTAGTTTCAGAAAATCTTATTAGGAATAGGCATTTTGGTAAATGATATCTTTATACCTTTGGGCGGAACCAGACTAGCTCCCCCTGCTTCCAGCCTTTATGCTAAGCTAAGCTAATCCCCTGCTGGCTCTATCTTCACATTAAACGCTAGCGTACGAGAGAGGTATCAATCTTCTCATCTAACTCTCGAAGCAAAAATGTTTTCCTCTGTACATTTTTTTTCAATTGGCCGACTGACCTTGCGTCGCCTCTGCTCACCTTCTTGCTTCCGCTTCCACCACCACTTTCCTTTTTCTTGATAGAGGTGCCCTCCTCTAAAGGTTACCCTATGGTCAGGCCTGATCCCCTGTGCTTTTAATAACGTCACTACAGTATTTCTGCAGAAGCCCCACTGAACTGCTTCTCTTGGTTTACATTCTTCCCCATTTACACACACACACAGTAGACAGTACCAACATTACATTTACATTTGCATTTACTGGAAATTAATGAATTGCATTGCCAGACAACACCACAAACTGAGACACTGTGGGCCATTTCCTAACATGCAGTATGAGTCACATGAGTCGAGCCAACAAACCAAACTGCAAACACCAGAACTGAAAATCTGGTGGTCTTAGCTTTTCCATAAACTCATTATAAAAGGATCAGATCTCAAAACTCATACTGAAATTGCAGGAGTGATGCACAAGGATTTCTGTGCTGCAGTGACTCAATGTTTGTTAAATGAAAACCTTTCTGGATTGTTTTTCTAAAGAACAATATAATCAATAAATTTAAAGACCGATGATCATCTGAATTCTGAAAGTAAATAAATCTCTTCTTCTTCTCTCACCAGGACACGATTGATGCAGAGCTTCAAAGAATCCCACTCCCATGAATCCCTACTTTCTCCTAGCAGTGCTGCGGAGGCTTTGGACCTAGTTTTGGACGAAGACGCCATAATCAAACCTGTCCACTCGAGCATTTTAGGACAAGAGTATTGCTTTGAGGTGTGTTGTGTAACCTTTTCATTCTCCCTGCCCACCTGCCTACTAATGGACTTGTGTTTTTAAACTCACTGCACTGTATACTTCTTTAGTCAACTAACCAATTTAATTGAATTTGTTCCGAGTATGTAAAGACATCATATCAGGTGCAACTACAAAGCTACTTCTCACTTCTCTCCAAATTAGATAAATGAAGCGACCTCCTGATTTTTGGAATTTGTGCTAAAATGATAAGTCGATTGACAGAAAATTAATAGGCAACAGTTTTGAATCGATTATTCGAGATTCTTTGGTTCCAGCTTATCAAATGTGAAAAATTTATATGACTGTAAATTAATTATCTTTGAGTAATAGACAAAACAAGCAATTTGAAGACGTTACCTCGAGCTTTGAGAAATCATGATGAGCATTTTTCACGTTTTATAGACTAACCGACTGATCAAAAAAGCAATCAACAGATCAGTCAATAGTGAAAATAAGGCTGTTAGTTTCAGCCTTACAAGGAATATTTTATAATAATGAATATACTATAATGCAGGTGACCACCAATTCAGGGACAAAATGTTTTGCCTGCCGTTCAGCTTCAGAGAGAGACAAGTGGATTGAAAATCTGCAACGAGCTGTCAAACCTAACAAGGTAGATACAATAGATTTTTTTCATTTTAAATTCCACTAACTCAGAATGATCTGACACCTGGTGACCTCTTATTTCATCAGCAGATCCAAGGTGTAACATTACGAACTGATGTAGATAAGGACTGTTCTAATGCAGTAACAGAACTCCTCGTTCCACTTCCAGGACAACAGCAGACGGGTGGACAATGTGCTCAAGCTGTGGATCATTGAAGCTCGAGACCTTCCAGCTAAGAAACGCTACTATTGTGAGCTGTGTCTGGATGACATGCTGTACGCACGCACCACCAGCAAACCCCGGACGGACACCGTCTTCTGGGGCGAGCATTTTGAATTCAACAATTTGCCTACCATTCGTAGCCTTCGTTTGCACCTCTACAAGGAAACTGACAAAAAAAGACGCAAGGTAACATATTCTGTATTCATCTGAAAAAAACCTACATGTGGGTCAAAAACCATTTTATCATGCTACAAATATAAAAAAAAAAAAATAAAAATAAATGTTTTCTTGGTAATCTAGGAGAAAAGCACATATCTTGGCCTTGTCAGCATCCCCATCTCCAGCATCACGGGCCGGCAGTTTGTGGAGCAGTGGTACCCGGTGATACAGTCCAGTGTCTTGTCCAAAAGCGGTGGTGTTGGAAGTGCCAAAGTGATCAACGCCTCACTACGTGTCAAGTCTCGCTACCAGACAATGAACATCCTTCCGATGGAGCTGTACAAGGAGTTTGCCGAGTACATTACCAACAACTACCGAACACTGTGTGCAGTGCTGGAGCCGCTGTTGAGTGTGAAGAGCAAAGAGGAGGTGGCGTTTGCTCTGGTGCACATCCTTCAAAGCACAGGGAAGACAAAGGTAAACAAAGGGGTGAAAATGTAACCTGATTGCATGCTATTGTTCAATAAATCATGGCTGCTCATGTCTCTCAGCTCTCTTTATGATCTGTAGGTTTGTTTCATCGCAATAGGTACTACTCCCTTTCCTTTGTATACGCTCTACTGAACTGAAAATGTAATCTCTTCTCAGGAGTTCCTGTCTGACATGGCGATGTGTGAGGTGGATCGATTCATGGACCGTGAGCACTTGATCTTTCGTGAGAACACGCTAGCTACAAAGGCTGTGGAAGAGTACCTCAAACTGATAGGTCACAGATACCTCAAGGATGCTATAGGTAAGGCCGCTGTAGGTGAAACCCAACTGTGCGTCACCGTGTATGTAATCTCCTGAATGCCTGAGTGAAAGGAGTATTTGAAGTGCGTCAGACTAGGCTAAATTCCAGCATAAACATCTGTCATTTAGCAAAAAAGATTGTGACGTTGTTTAATGTCGAGATTGTTTAATCTTTATTTGTGATACATTTGTGCCAAATTACTCTATTTATTGTTGAAGCAGCATTTTAGAAATACGAGTCTATGAAGAACTGTCTAAATGTCACATCTACAAACAGGAACTGTGCTTTAATAACATTTCTGTCACAACATAAAATGCAAATTTCTTCTTTTATTCTCTCACGCAGTGAAAGAAAAATAAGAATAGTTGGATTAGCTGTTTTCAGGGTTTTTCTTTGCTGAACACAATCCACAATCAAGTATACTGTACTTCATACAAAGGAATACCAGTGATTTTACATTTATATTTTTAAGTTTTAATATTGACTTCCTGCAAACAGCCATTTGGTAATCCACATTTTACATCATCTTAACATTTTCATATACTGTCATAATCATCTCACACAGTATCTTTAGTATAATCATTTTCATATTTTATTCCTTGTAGGAGGAAAAATGACATCTGTTTTTTATTCTCAGTAACTTTGAGAGGCACAGCATATGCACAACTGTGTCCTCCTTAACCATCTGTTGAAGTAGTTTAGGGCTGATATATAATTCATTCATTCATTATACATCAAGTGTTTTGGGAAACATAATGACACTGTGATGTACAACTTGCAGGTGACTTCATTCGAGCCTTATATGAGTCTGAGGAGAACTGTGAGGTGGATCCCATGCGTGTCCCGCCGTCAGTCCTCGCTGACCACCAAGCCAACCTTCGCATGTGTTGTGAGCTGTTACTCTGCAAGATTATCAACTCTCTCTGGTCAGTTTTCCACCCCTCAGAAACTGTATCTGTTCTGTATCTGTATTGATTGGGGCCCATTGGTGCCCATTGGTGCCCATTTAGTTCACGCCAATCACTCACCTTTCCCAGTTCCCACATTTCCTGAAAGCAGCATGACTGAGCAAAGCTCTCAACCTTCTGTGTGATCCAGTAATTTACGATGCCACGCCTCCCCTCTGTGCCAGCAGAGGGACAACAGTCAGCTAAAAAAAAATAAGATTTGAACCTGAAAACAAAATCTGAAACCGAAAAAATAACATCTGGCACTGAAAAAAACGTATAGAATCGGGGTGAAAACATTTTTTAATTAGGAAAAGAAATTAATATAATATGATAAAAAGAAAATAAATTACAGAAATTAATCAAAATTACATTTAAACTGAAAAATTTAAGCTTTTACAATTTTCCAATTGACAAACCCCCCCACCATCCATTTGTCTCCATAGTAACAACAAAATGAAAGCTTTCTTTTAGCAGACTCTGATATGTAAGCAGAAATAACAAAATTAGAACATGATTATGCACTATTTTGATGTTTTTTTTTGAGGTAAGACAGTTAAAAAATGCTTTCATAAACACATTCTCCGTCCTGATCAGGGTATGGTCCAGTAATTTTTCCGTATGTTTTAGTCTCCTGACCTTGCTGAATGTCTTGTTTCAGCATATTTCCCCGGGAGCTGAAGGAAGTTTTCGCCTCGTGGAGAGCCAGATGTGCTGAGCGTGGAAGAGAGGATCTCGCCGACAGCCTCATCAGCTCCTCCCTGTTTCTTCGCTTCATGTGCCCGGCCATCATGTCCCCCTCCCTGTTCAACCTAATGCAGGAGTACCCCGCCGAACGCACGTCCCGCACACTCACTCTCATAGCCAAGGTGATGCAGAACCTGGCCAGCTTCAACAAGTGAGTCTCTGTCATCCCCTGTCCTCTTACACCAGCTAAGACATAATTTGATTCAGTTCATTTTTAGATTTGTGGACGTTGACGCTTGTGCTAGGTGGGATGCATGTCACGGAGTAACATCACGGAAATAGAGGCTTGCAGCTTTGACTGCGAGGGTATAAACTGTTACTCACCCACAGTGAGCTCCAAGGCTGTGACACATTAGTTCCTACCTTCACTCTGTGCTCTTTACTGACATTTTTTTTGAATATTAAAACAATTCTACTGGCTTAAATAGGCACCTATAATTAACATATCAAAAGTTTAGTGGCAATTTAATAGACTACATTTCAGGAACATTGGATAAAATACTCGAATAATCAGACATGTAATACTTTTGGCACCCGGAAATATTACTGAAGGTAATTTTTAAGGTGAACTTCTATATTATCTTAAGCGTATGTTATATTTTGATAAAATAATATTAACTCAAGGTCACCTATAGTGTTGAAACAATTAGCCGATTGGTTGACTGACAGAAAATGAATCATCAACAGTCCTTTAAGTTATGTATCAAAGAGCAATTCAAAACATGGTTCCAGCTTCTCCAAAGTGAGGATTTACTGCTTTTCTCTGTTTTATATTGTTGCTAACTCAGTATGTCTGGGTCTTGAGCTTTTGGTTCTACAAAACAAGTATTTTGACGACGTCATCTTGGGCTTTGAGAACTTGTTATGGCCATTTTTTTTTTACTACTATTTACTATTTTCTGATATTTTATAGACTAAATGATTAATTGAAAAAAACACCCACAAAAATAACTGACTGAATAATGAAAATAATTTAGTTTTAGCCATAGTCCACCAAGAAGCTTTCTCCAGAGCTTTCAACCCATGTCAGGAGTCAGTGGACAGATGGAGAAAGGTTACCAAAAACCTTCAAAACAGACAGAGGTTACAATCTCCCCCTCATATACACCCACTTGTTTTCTGACTGAAATTGTATACTGGGCTGAGAGATGCAGCTGACAGTTGGTAAGCTGACCTTCAGTTAACATTATTTGGTCAAACTACTGTTCCTCAAGTCATGAATTTCACAGTGAGTGTGTTTACATGCGCGCTAGTCTCCCAGTTATACTCGCATTCTCTGTCGTGTTCGTAGGTGCAAGTTACACAGTAGTTAGTAAAAATAAAAAAAGAAAGAAAAAAATATGATAAACAATGTAATGATGGTTATAATTCTGAAATGAAAGTGAAAGTCTGACAATAGCCATGCAGAGGATCATTTTTATTATTGCTTTTATCTTTCATTACTAATAGTGATCAGATGAAGATGCTAAATCCAGCAGGTGAAGTGTAAATGCAGCCAGAAACTAAACTGAGTTCATCTTTAATCATTTAGGTTAGTCGGTAAAGAAACAACAGAGTTGCTGGATGTGGAAGAGTTAAAAACTCAGCTGCGATCAGAAACCTGGATACTGTTAGAATTAAACAAACAGGAATATTTATGACGAGGTTTCTCATGTTCTATGTAAATGTCATATCTCGACTATGATCAAAACCAAGATATGACTCAAAAATGGGCAAGAAAACATACTCATATTGTTTTACACTCAGAATGAATATGTGCAGGACATCAAAAGTACGGAACAACAACAAAAAAGGCAATCACTGTTCAAATACCTTTTTTTTTAATTCACAATATATGACACTCCTGAACTGTAAACATTAGCTGCTTATTGCTTCCACTTCCCAATGCACTGTACAGCATGTTTCCATGTCTTCATGCATGCTGTCGTCATTGCCTCTGCAGATTTGGACCCAAGGAGGAGTACATGTATTTCATGAACGAGTTCCTGGAGATGGAGTGGGGCTCCATGCAGCAGTTTCTCTATGAGATTTCCAACATGGACACCGGAGGAAACGCTGGAGGGTTTGAGGGCTACATTGACCTTGGCAGAGAGTTGTCCATGCTCCACAGCTTACTGTGGGAAGTCATGGGCCAGCTTAGTAAGGTAGGTGGAATAACTGAAACATTAAGTGAAACATTTAATATGATTTCCATTGAAATGAGCTTCTGCAGTTTTAGATTTATCAGACACAGGATGAATGTTATTTGAACTCAAACTGAGGTTGAATTAGTACTTTAATATTTAACTCTAGTGCTTGCACTGTTAATTCATTGAAATTTTACTGTAGCTGTGACATAATGAAAACTATGAATATTTCATGCTCGGTCCTAAATTGTCTCGTAGGTTGACAGATGTGTAACGTCATGTGCTTTGTAATTGCTGTGTTCTGTGTTTCATGAATGTTTTCTGAATGACATTTCCATTTTATGAATGAATAAGTAAGTCATACATGTATATAACAGAGGTTTCCAACTTCTGGGGCATGGTCCAGTACTGGGCCATGTAACATTTGCTACTGGGTTGCATAAAACGCTGAATAGTTTTATTATTCAGGATGCACCGATCCAACTTCTTCTCTCCCCATACAGATTCCCACACCTAAGCTAAGGTGGTCTGCCAATACTGAGTACCAATCCAGTACCATGCTCTCTTTATCCCAAAATTAAGTATGTGTGACACATGTTACATGTTTAACATGTGAGAAATGTGTCCACGCAATATTTCAAAATGACTTCCTGACAAAAACGTGCAGAAAATGGTCAAATGTTCTCTTAGAAAAACTACATAGAATTCATTTTTGGTAACAATGGCTAACCCTGAATGCTGCTGTCAATACTTCCTTCACATTAACATTTAATCACAATCATTTAATGCAGTTATTATCAGCTGTGCCTTTACTGAGTTGACAGCTCATCACTGAATGAATGTAACGACATTAATGGAAAAAAGGATTTAGTGTGAAATGGTGACTTACAGACAGTATCGGTGTCGATACCTACCCTGCGGATTGGATCAGAGCATCCCTATTTATTATCATAATAATGATAATATATAATAATTATAGGATAATAGGCTAATGGTCAATCTTTTCTTATGCCTCCCTGTCAAGCCCACAACAACAGGATAACGACTTTGAACTAAAGTAGGTCATCAGTACATGAGGTAATCAGTGTCACCTTCTATTTTACCTTTTTTATTTTTTGGTCGTGCCCCCCCCCCCCCCGCAGTTTCCTGGACTGCTACAACAACAAAATGATCCCTGGTGCAAGAAAAGTTGGGAACCCCTGCTATAAGGCATGTGACCATAGGTAGCTTTGGATTTTCTTGATTTTTTGAAAACCTTTCCTTGCTGCTGCAGGATGCTATTCTCAAACTGGGACCCCTACCACGGCTGCTGAATGACATCAGTGTCGCCCTGAGGAACCCGCAGCTCCACATGCCTACAAATCACCAGCCAGACCGACCGAAGGACAGACTCTTCTCACGGCCGTCTTTCAATCGTCTCATGTCCTCTGACTTCCAAAGCCTTATGATGCGTGACTTAAACAGGTATCTTCTCATGGTTTCCTTTGTTATATATTTTTGTTGTTATCGTTTCTACACATGAAATTGGATTTGCCTGTCCTCAAAGACTGTCTGCTCCTATGGACTGTGAGCCAAGATGGGTAATGCTTTTACATTTGATCCCTGCTGTGACTTTATCAAGTCATAATTGTAAATATGCACCTATTGCACATAAACAGAAGAATTGCAGTTTCACATGGGTGCAATTAACAGTGGCGCATAAAAAGGCCAAGAATACACAATAGGTAAGAATTCAGTAGCTCAAATCAAAACACTGGTGTATTTCTAAGAGCCCATAATGCTAATGCTAATGCACCTCTTCAGGCTTTTAAGTATTTTATCAATCAGTAATTGCCAGCACCATCTGTTCTCAGACTCTCTTACCCAAACCTCTCCTCTGTGTTTTAATTCATTTCAGCACTCTGCTATTGTCAAGAGACAGTTGCTCTCATTACAGCCTAACTATTTAAATCAGAACTCTTTAAGTAAGAGAAAAACAGCCGAAATATCAGAGGACTCCACTGCAGCTATTTTGTGTTTACTATTATAAATCCCTCCTACCTAGCACTAGTCTGTCGGAAAAAAATCTGCAGCAGTAAACGTGTAATTGAATGACTTTAAATCCGCTACAGGCAGGTGCGAGAGGACAGAGATCAAACGTCTGGAAATCCAAATCAACACAAGGAACGACACACCTGCCGCTCCACGTAGCTCTAAGCCCAGAGGTATCAGGCTACGAGTAACTGACAGGATGGAGTCACGCCTTCTCCTCACTGGGTCTCCACGTTTCACTATGCAACAATTATATAATAAAACGTGTAATTATGGCATGCCATAGAGTACCACAGGTGCATAGGATCAAAAACTCTCAATAATTGACAGTGTACAGAATTCTTTGGTTTCTTCACGTTTCATTATGAAATGAGAATAGCAAAGAAATTATGCTACCATTGTTTTTTTTGTTTTTTTATTATTCATTTATCTATATATTTTTCCCTGTTCATCTTTGGCTACCAAGGAAGTTTCCTTGAGTACATTTTCTGACCATATTATATTTTGGTAAAATACATAAAACACTAAGTGG
>SEMN01001988.1:0-18228 GCA_005408345.1 Macquaria australasica | reverse complement strand
TGCTATTATAATGTTGCTCTTAGTGTTGTTTCCGTTGGTGTTAACATCAATTCCATTACCATATCTATGCTGTATTGAGCTGCTGTATGTTCTCTTTCCTCCTGCTCTCTCTCTCCCGCTCCCTCCTTCCCCCTTCAATCCAACCGGTCGAGGCAGATGACCGCCCACCTTGAGCCTGGTTCTGCTCGAGGTTTCTACCTGTTAAAAGGTAGAAACCTTTTAACAGGTCGCATAGTGCTTGCTCATGGTGGGAACTGTTGGGTCTCTGTAAATATAAAGAGTCGATCTAGACTTGCTCTATTCGAAAAAGTGCCCTGAGATAACTTTCTTATGATATGGCGCTATATAAATAAAACTGAATTGAATTGAATTGAACTTGCCTCAGTTAAGGTCAGTGTCCATGATTCAACAATAAGAAAGAGACTGGGCAAAAATGGCATCCATGGGAGAGTTCCAAGGCGAAAACCACTGCTGACCAAAAAGAACACAAAGGCTCGTCTCACATTTGCCAAATAACATCTTGATGATCCCCAAGACTTTTGGGAAAATATTCTGTGGACTGACGAGACAAAAGTTGAACTTTTTGGAAGGTGTGCGTCCCGTTACATCTGGCATAAAACTAACACAGCATTTCATAAAAAGAACATCATACCAACAGTAAAACATGGTGGTGGTAGTGTGGTGGTCTGGGGCTGCTTTGCTGCTTCAGGACCTGGACGACTTGCCGTAATTGATGGAACCATGAATTCTGCTCTCTACCAGAAGATCCTGAAGGTGAATGTCCGGCCATCAGTTCGAGACCTCAAGCTCAAGCGCACTTGGGTTATGCAGCAGGACAATGATCCAAAACACACCAGCAAGTCCACCTCTGAATGGCTTAAAAAAACAAAATGAAGGTTTTGGAGTGGCCTAGCCGAAGTCCAGACTTAAATCCAACTGAGATGCTGTGGCATGACCTTAAACAGGCCGTTCATGCTCAAACCCTCCAATGTGGCTGAATTAAAACAATTCTGCAAAGAAGAGTGGGCCAAAATTCCTCCACAGCGATCGCAAACGCTTGATTGCAGTTGTTGCCGCCAAGGGTGGCACAACCAGTTATTAGGTCTAGGGGGCAATTACTTTTTCACATAGGGCCAGGAAGGTTTGGATAGCTTAATTTCCTTAATAAAATGAAATCATCATTTAAAAACTGCATTTTGTATTTACTCGGGTTATCTTTGTCTAATATTAAAATTTGTTTGATAATCTGAAACATTTAGGAAGGGGGCAAATACTTTTTCACAGCACTGTAAGTGTGATGTGAAATGTTTATGTCATGTGTATTACAACAATGTGACCAATGTCCACATTTATTGGCTCCATTTAAATCTTGATGGTCTTCAATGTTTTCTTCTCTTCTAAAGCAACTTGTATTGTACATCCTTAAAAACATTGCAATACTAAAAAACACGGGGGTGTATCATCCACTTCAGTTCACTTTAATGATCACACTGGCTGTGTGTGTGATCCATAACCAGTGCAGTATGTAACTGCACAGTTCCGACAGAAATACCATACAGCAGCTCCAGGACAGCAGAGGTCTGACAGTAATCCAAACACATGCAACAGACAGGCTGTACAGCAATCCTCATCACAGATCAAAGTGCTAACCTTTAGGTGGAGGTAAAAACAGAAATATGTGTGCATACAGTATGATGTACAATGAGGTCATCAGACTGCTGTGAGAAATAAAGATTGATTTTCTTAAGGAAGCTCAGAAGTGTTCATGTTGACAAGTCTCTGTTGAAAGTGTTCTATACTTCTTTTATTGGGTCAGTTTTAACATTTGCTATGATCTGTTGGTTTGGTAATCTCAGTGTGAAAAACAAAACATTGTGATTGTGTACTGTAAAGTTACTGGTGTAAATATAAATGAGTTTAATCTGCTTCCATCATCCCTAGAGTAGCAACAAACAGATACATGAGGTCTTTTATTCCTTTAGCCTTTGTGGATGTGATACAGTGCCCCTGTTTCTTTGTCTTATTTATATATTTATTCCTTATTTTTTCACTGCTCTCTCTGATGGTTTTGGTTGTATTTACTATTGACTGCTGTCTACAAGCCAAATTGCCCCTCGGGGACATTAAAGCCTTACTCTACTCTACCTCATAAGTGCACACTCCACCACACCCAACATCAGGGCTGAGTGTGGTCAACAGTGCTGCACCTGTGACTACACCCAAAAATGTCACATGCCACTATAATACAATGCTAAGTATTTTTAAAGAACTCCAAGCTGCTGACAAACACAGCTTCTGTTAGCTGAGTAAGGTTGTTAGCTAAAAATATTTGTCATCACAGACAAGTCACTGCATTTACACACAAACACTGTCACAGGAACACTGACCAAGCCACAGTTACTGTGCAGTCACACATTACTGCATAGCAGTGTCTCAGGCAAAGCAGCTGGAGAGAACTATGGGAAATAGAAGAAATCTGCATGAGATTCATCACAGCTGTGTTACCTCATCCTGAAAACTTTTGTGTCTGACTATTGTGTTCAAGCATAGCTATATGATATGTCATCAGACTGTGGAGGTCTGGCTCCAGGAAGATACTAAAGAGAATTGTTTAATCATTGAACATTAGACAGTTTGCACATGACTGACATTTGATCATCAGAATCATGTTTTGTCACCAACCTGTGCAGTGAGCTCATCGTCCTGTTCTGCTGCTGCTGCTGCCTCTTTGTGTCAGGGAGCGCTCTGTGAAAAACAGTTAGCATAGAAAGTGAGACAACTTGTGCAAAAAGAAACTTAAAGGTACCCTGTGGAGTTTTTGATCACCAGTAGCGCTGTGGAGCAATGTTTTGATGAGCGGGTCCCTGTTTTGTTTGCATCTCATGCATGCACATGAGGATGCACATGCATGTGCAAGAGCATATGGTGAGATAATGATACACACCTGGTCAACTGTTGGTGGCAGTAACACACCATAAAAATTTAGCAATGGACCAGCAAATGCAGGGCAGATGAAGACTGCTAGCTGATGTTAGACCATGGATGTATAAAGAGAAATGGATACAGCATCGGAGGCAGGGCCACATTACTTCCTATGAAAGTTGCTCAGTGGCGCATGAAGCCAAAAAAGTTTGACTTCCAGGTATAAAATTACCCGGATCTTCCACATAGCTTCTGCATTGTGCGGCCCATAGAGCATGTGCACTAGCATTTCCTTTAGCCCCGCCTCCCAACCACTCGGGCTCACTCACATGAACCACAGTGGCTCTATAACTCTGGATTCGACTGTTAGTGAAGTTTACAACTTTTAGGACACAATGATTTAAATAGGATTATTTAAGTGTTCGTACTGGGAAGTTGATGTACCAAAAAAAAAAAAAAAAGATCCACTGACCAACAGATGTCTCTCTCACAATGTAAGTCTATGGGAAAAAGGTGTAATTACACGGTTTGGCCACTATGTCAAATTGGCTTCAAAGCCCTGCACACTTCCTGGGGGCTTGTGTTAGACACACACCTGTTTTGTGTTTTGGTGGTAATTTAAAATAATTTAAACAGAACTTTGTTTGTTTACAAGAAAACTCCATAGGTGCCTTAAATAATTTCAGTGTTGAGAATAAAATACCTGGCATCCATTGTGTAATGTCTCAGAAACACTGTTGGTCTGTTTGGTCCCATAATGAAGAGGAGCAGAATCAGAAAACTATTTTATGCCATTTATGTGTTTGGGGAACCAACAGTAAGTCAGCCAGGTCGGCCAGAGAAGCTGAAAAACTCTTTTGGTGTATGCTCCCAGTGAGCAACTTTTATAGGATGCGGTATCCAGTTTTCCTTAATTATTTCCTTCCCTAATTATTTGATGACCCCCTGACCTTCTATCTAGGCTACCCTAAGGATAAATGTTACATTTTTGCCCCACAATTGATGTGGCTCTAATATCAGCAACATCATTATGGTGTTTGTAGGCTCTCATAGGCTCAAAGGCTCTCATGTTATGTAGTGTATTGAACGTTACAGCCTCTAAAGAGGGACTTCAGTTCGTTAGTCTCTTTAAATTGGGGGCATCTCCTTGGTCTCCTCCCCTGGACGTACTGAGGTGAACGTATTGTCTCATTTCCGGTTGCCGGTGTTTCTGTGTTAGTGGTAGCAAATTTTGCTGCTCTAGCTAAACCCAGTTAATTTTGATATTTTCTTTACTAAAGCGGTTAATTACCCGCTATACATTTAAGGATGCACTAGTTCTGTTTAAGCACTCATATCTCTCTTCTGTTAGCGACTTTCCGCTAATCCCACAGTTATTTACACGCTAATTAGTTGCTTGCTACTTTAGCTAACTTAGCGATGGCGTCTCCCTCTCCTGCTCTCTCTTGCTCGGTGTGTCAGATGTTTAGTTACTCCTCTGCCTCCTTTAGCGATAATGGTACGTCTAACAAATTTAGTTTATTCACTGTGTTGGAGGCGAGGCTCAGTGAGTTAGAATCGCGGCTCCGCACCATGGAAAGTCAGTCAGCCGTAGCTAGCCAGCCCCTAGCCGGTGCGAGCCGACCAAAGGTAGCTTCTGCTAGCCGTCTCCCGGCAACTCCCGAGCAGCCGGGAAGCCAGGGAGTCTGGGTGACTGTCCGAAAGAAGCATAGCCCTAAACCAAAGCCCACGGTTCACCACCGACCCGTTCACGTTTCTAACAGGTTCTCTCCACTCAGCGACACATCCGCTGAGAAACCAACTCTGATTATTGGCAGCTCCATTTTGCGAAACGTGAAATTAGCGACACCAGCGACCATAGTCAAATGCATCCCAGGGACCAGAGCGGGCGACGTTGAATCCTATTTAAAACTGCTGGCTAAAGATAAGCGTAAATATGCTAAGATTGTTATTCACGTCGGCGGTAATGACACCCGATTGCGCCAATCAGAGGTCACGAAAATTAATGTTGAGTCGGTGTGTACATATGCAAAGACAATGTCGGACTCCGTAGTTTTCTCTGGGCCCCTACCTAATCTTACTAGCGATGACATGTATAGCCGCATGTCATCATTCAACAGCTGGTTGTCGAGGTGGTGTCCAGGTAATGATGTGGGCTTTGTAGATAATTGGCGGACTTTCTGGAGAAGACCTGGTCTGATTAGGAGAGATGGCATTCATCCCACTTTGGATGGAGCCGCTCTCATATCTAGAAATCTGGCCGAATTTATTAGTGGCCCAAAGCCATGACAGCTCAGAGTTCAGACCATAGACTTAATACAGTCTGTGGTCCAGACCAGGAGGCAGAGTTGCAGTCCTACACGCTTCTCTGAGCTTCCATTAGAGCAGTTACCCACCCTAAACTCCACAGAGAGGTTGTCTGCCCACCCCCACTTAAATTATTTAAATCCAAAGTAAACAGAAGAGGAGTTGCACATAAAAACCTAATAAAAAGTAAAACCACAACTGCAACAGTACAACAAAATAGGAGAATTAAATGTGGACTCTTAAACATTAGATCTCTCTCATCTAAAGCTGTTCTAGTAAACAATCTAATATCAGGTCATAATATTGATTTATTTTGTCTTACTGAAACCTGGCTGTGTCACGATGAATATGTTAGCCTAAATGAATCCACTCCCCCCAGTCACATTAATACTCACATTCCTCGAGGCTCAGGCCAAGGAGGTGGAGTTACAGCCATCTTCGACTCAAGCCTATTAATAAAACCTAAACGTAAACTAAATTATTACTCGTTCGAAAGCCTTGTTCTTAGCCTTTCACACCCAACCTGGAAAACAGTACAGCCAATTCTATTTGTTATAGTGTACCGAGCTCCTGGACCGTACTCTGAATTTTTATCTGAATTCTCAGAGTTCTTATCAGGTTTAGTCCTTAAAACAGATAAAATAATTATTGTAGGTGATTTTAATATTCATGTGGATGTATAAAATGATAGCCTTAGTGCTGCGTTTATCTCATTAATAGATTCAATTGGCTTCAGTCAGAGTGTACATAAACCCACTCACTGTTTTAACCACACCCTCGACCTTGTTCTTGTTTATGGCATTGAAATTGAACTAACTCTAATAGTCTTTCCACAGAATCCTTTTTTATCAGACCATTTTTTATTAACTTTTGAATTCCTATTACTGGACTACACACCATTAGGCAAATATTCTTACACTAGATGTCTATCTGATAGTGCTGTAGCTAAATTTAAGGAAGTGATTCCATCTGCATTTAATTCAGTTCCATGTCTCAATGTAACAGATGACTCCTATGCTAACTTTAGTACCTCCCAAATTGATCATCTTGTTGATAGTGCTGCAGGCTCACTACGAATGACACTCGACTCCATCGCCCCTTTAAAAAAGAAGATAATAAAACAGAGGAGGTTAGCTCCATGGCATAACCCGCAAATTAAAGCAAACATCGCGAAAACTTGAAAGGAAATGGCGTTCCACCAATCTGGAAGAATCACGTTTAGCCTGGCAAGTTAGTCTTAAAATTTATAGGAAGGCCCTCCATAATGCCAGAGCAACTTACTACTCATCATTAATAGAGGAAAATAAGAACAACCCCAGGTTTCTGTTCAGCACTGTAGCCAGGCTGACAGAGAGTCACAGCTCTGTTGAGCCATGTATTCCTATAGACCTCAGTAGTAATGACTTCATGAGCTTCTTTGATGATAAAATTATTAGAGACAAAATTCAGCACCTCCTGCCCTCAGTTGGTACTGACTTATCTTCTAACACAGGAACCTTAGAAACAACTGTAAAACCTGATGTACATTTAGACTGCTTTTCTCCCATCAACCTTAGTCAACTAACTTCCATGATTTCCTCATCTAAGCCATTAACGTGTCTCTTAGACCCTGTCCCAACTAGGCTGCTTAAAGAAATTTTACCCTTAATTAGCATTTCTTTACTAGATATGATCAATATGTCCATATTAAAAGGCTACGTGCCACAGTCCTTTAAAGTAGCTGTAATTAAACCTCTTCTTAAAAAGCCCACTCTTGATCCAGGGGTTTTGTCAAATTATAGACCTATATCTAACCCTCCTTTTCTCTCTAAGATCCTTGAGAAAGCAGTCGCCAATCAGTTGTGTGACTTTCTACACAACAACAAGCTGTTTGAGGATTTTCAGTCAGGATTTAGAGAGGAATTTCAGTCAGGATTTAGAGTACATCATAGCACAGAGACAGCACTGGTGAAAGTTACAAATTACCTACGTTCTGGCGCCTTTCCTGTTCACCTTCTACACAGCGGACTTCACCCATAACACTTCGAACTGTCACCTGCAAAAGTTCTCTGATGACTCTGCCATTGTCGGCCTCATCACCAACGGGGATGATGGGGAGTACAGAGAACTGACCCAGGGCTTTGTGGGTTGGTGTCAGCAGAACCGCCTCCAGATCAACGCGAGTAAAACCAAAGAACTGGTGGTGGACTTCGGCAGGTGCAAACTCCCTCCACCTACACCAGTGAACATCCAGGGAACGGACATTGAGATTGTGAGATCGTACAAGTATCTGGGTGTTCACTTGAACAGCAAACTGGACTGGTCAGACAATACGGACGCTCTGTTCAAGAAGGGACAGAGCCGTCTCTTTTTGCTCAGGAGACTAAGATCTTTTGGAGTGCAGGGTGCGCTCCTGAGGACTTTCTATGACTCTGTGGTGGCATCAGCCGTCTTGTATGGGGTGACCTGTTGGGCCAGTGGCATCTCTTCCAGGGATAGGAAGAGACTGGACAGACTGGTAAAGAAGGCCAGCTCTGTCCTTGGATGCCCTCTGGACCCAGTGGAGGTGGTGGGAGGCAGGAGAATGGTGGCCAAGCTATCATCACTACTGGAGAACACTTCCCACCCCCTACATGTCACTCTATCAGCACTGGGCAGCTCCTTCAGCGACCGGCTGCTCCACCCGCGGTGTCTGAAGGAGAGGTACCGTAGGTCCTTCCTGCCTGCTGCTGTCAGACTCTATAATCAGTACAACTCCCGGTAATCTACACTTGACTGTCAGTGTGCAGACTATTCACTACTATACTTCATCTACTGCTGTGCATTATCTTCATACATATATTGTATTCATGATGTTATCTACTTCATATGTTGCTGTGAAATATTTTTCATATACATGTATATTATATATGTGCAATATTTTTATCTTATCTATTTGTTCATACTTACAACTGCACTCAGTCACTCTATTATTTATTTCTGTCTATACTGTGTATAGGACTATTTTTCTATTTTTCTATTTATTTTTATTGTATTTCTATATATGACACTTTTGCTGGCTGCTGCAACGCTAAAAATTTCCCCGCTGTGGGACAATAAAGGCTTATCTTATCTTATCTTATTTGCATCCGACAACGGACTTGTCTCTGTACTTGTCTTACTAGATCTTAGTGCCGCATTCGATACCATTGACCATCACATTCTATTACAGAGACTAGAACATTTAATTGCCATTAAAGGCACCGCACTAAGCTGGTTTAAATCCTATTTATCAGATCGATATCAGTTTGTACATGTTAACAATGAATCCTCTATGCACGCCAAAGTTAGTCACGGAGTTCCACAAGGTTCTGTGCTTGGACCAATTCTATTTACCTTATATATGCTTCCTTTAGGCAACATTATTAGGAAGCACTCCATAAATTTTCATTGTTATGCAGATGATACCCAATTATATTTATCGATCAAACCAGATGAAACCAATCAATTAGCTAAACTTCAAGCATGCCTTAAGGACATAAAAACCTGCAATGACCTGCAATTTTCTGATGTTAAACTCAGACAAAACCGAAGTTGTTGTACTTGGCCCGAGCACCTTCGAAACACATTATCTAAAGATATAGTTTCTCTAGATGGGATTGCCCTGGCCTCCAGCGACACCATAAGGAATCTTGGAGTTATCTTTGATCAGGATATGTCCTTTAACTCCCACATAAAACAAACTTCAAGAACTGCCTTTTTTCATTCACGTAACATTGCAAAAATCAGGCACATCCTGTCTCAAAAGGATGCAGAAAAACTAGTCCATGCATTTGTTACATCTAGGCTGGATTATTGCAACTCTACTATCAGGCTACCCCAATAAGTCCCTTAAGACTCTCCAGCTGATCCAGAATGCTGCGGCACGTTTACTGACAAGAACCAGAAAAAGAGATCATATTTCTCCAATATTAGCTTCTCTACACTGGCTCCCTGTAAAATCCAGAATAGAATTTAAAATCCTTCTCCTCACCTTCAAAGCCCTAAATGGTCAGGCACCATCATATCTTAAAGAGCTCATAGTACCCTATTACCCCACTAGAGCACTGCGCTCCCAGAATGCAGGGTTCCTTGTGGTTCCTAGAGTCTCTAAAAGTAGAATGGGAGCCAGAGCCTTCAGCTATCAAGCTCCTCTCCTGTGGAACCAGATCCCAGTTTGTGTACGGGAGGCGGACAACCTCCTCACATTTAAGAGTAGGCTTAAGACTTTCCTCTTTGATAAAGCTTATAGTAGGGCTGACTCAGGTGACCCCTGAGCCCCCCCTTAGTTATGCTGCTATAGGCCTAGACTGCTGGGATACTTCCTATGATGCACTGAGCTCCTCTCTCCTCTCTCCTCCTCTTCCTCTCCATCTGTACGGCCTCATATCCCATCAATGCTTGTTACTAATTAAACGTCTTCCCGTAGTTGTGTGCTTTCTCTCCTCTCTCTCTCTCTCCCTCTCTCCTTCTGTTGCTTTCTGCAGGTGTTCCTGCCTCCGGAGCTGTAGAGACTGGATCTATGGTTGCGGCCACCTGCTGCCCCCGTGCTCCTGCTCTGCACTCACTGCTGCTATTACTGTTATTGCTCTTATTATTAGTATTACTATTATAATATTGCTCTTAGTATTATTTCTGTTGGTGTTATCATCAATACCATTACCACAACTATTGCTTTACATCCCTATGTAGAACTGTACTGTGCTGCTGTATGTTCTCTTTCCTTCTGCTCTCTCCCGCTCCCCCTCTCCCCCTTCAACCCAACCGGTCGAGGCAGATGACTGCCCACCTAGAGCCTGGTTCTGCTCGAGGTTTCTGCCTGTTAAAAGGGAGTTTTTCCTTGCCACTGTCGCCTAGTGCTTGCTCATGGTGGGAACTGTTGGGTCTCTGTAAATATAAATATAAAGAGTCGGTCTAGACCTGCTCTACTCGAAAAAGTGCCCTGAGATAACTTTGTTATGATATGGCGCTATATAAATAAAACTGAATTGAATTGAATTAAACTATTTGGTGGAATAATAATTTTAAGATCGAGCTGATTCTTTGGGAAACAGACTATTGGTAATACAAGTGCATTTTCGTTTCTAGTAGGAAGGCCCTCTCCGAAGGACTGCTCCAGCCCATTGTAGGCTATAAAGACTGGGCATACAGCCAAATGAAGCCATTTAACGAGCAGGGCACCTTCCTGAAGGTTTGAACACTGTGGTCAAGAGAGGCGCCTTTTGGAGTATGATGCATGTATATTCTGCAGTTATAGTACCGGTGCTTGGAGTGGCCAAAAAGACGAAGACAGACAAGACAATTTCGACAACTATTTCTCACATTTGATATACCAAACAAAAACTGACATTACATTACACATATATATTAAATATGTGACATCACCAAAACAATATTAATATGACAAAACTGATCCCATAATGGGTTTGCTGGGAAGCGCAGTGTAGTTCTAGTGCAGTCAAGCCAGCCTCCACTTTGAAAAACATGTTCAAACTAGCCCCCACGTTTTTTGCGGTAGGTGTATACACTAGGCATTACGGTAAGAGCATGTAAGAGCTGATTTCAAAATAAAAGCAATGTTCTGGTGAACGTTACAAGCATTTCACAGTCATTCAATAAATAAGTCAGTCAGTCAGTCTGTTAGTAATAAATAAATTCATTAAAATACAGAAATAAATAAATGAAACAAAATGAATATTAAAAAATAATCAAAATGAATGATTATTCAAAAAAATACCACCTGCAAACTGTGGAGAAAAATTGAGGCTTTGTCATTTCAATTGTGTGAATAATTAGTCAAACTTAACAATAAAGAACCAATTTCCAAAGAAAATCTGACTTGTGACAGTACAAGTACACCACCTCAGAGTGTCAGTGAGAAACGTCTTGTTTCCACAGTATTCTCGTTGGAGAGAGGGAGCATAAAATTACTCTTTATGCAGAGGACGTGTTGATATTTTTATCGAGGCCACAAATCTCTATTCCCTGTCTGACCCAAACCATTTCAACATTTGGCACTTTTTCAGGGTAGAAAATTAATTTAGCAAAGTCTGAGGCCATGCCACTAGGGTCTCTAGGCTTGGGACGCCTGTCCCAAGCCTCTGGTTTTATCCACTTGGAAGTGTATATAACACCCACATATGGTCAGATGTTTAAGACCAATTTCCCTCCCCTTCTAGATGCCATAAAGGCAGATTTAGATCGCTGGGCTCCCCTACCTCTTTCCTGGATGGTGAGTATTGCTCTCATTAAATGAACATCCTGCCGAGACTACTCTACGCACTGCAAATGATCCCTATTTTGTTATCAAACAAGGTTATCAAGGTGCTCGAAGGCTGGCTGAGTTCCTTTATCTGGAGCAAAAGGAAGCCCCGACTGAAGATGATAAAACTCCAAATGGCTGGCTCTAATGGGGGCTTAGATGTACCAAATATAAGACTCTATCAGCTGGCAGCACACCTCCGGGTCATAGTGCATTGACCCAGCCTCAATTTGGCTTGACATTGAATCCTCTCAGTCCAAATGCCGTTTGTGGAACTTGTTTGTGAATAACTTCAAGTCTGTCAAGAACCTCTGTACTAACCCTATCACTTTAAGTGCAGTCAAAGCCTAGAGGCTCAACCGTACTATAGAGGGCCGTGCTCACATAACATGCCCTCTTACTCCTATTCTGGATGACCCAGACTTTCTGCCAGGCTGTCAAGACCAGGGCTTTAAAACATGGTACAACCAGGAGCTAACAAAGCTAGGAGATCTATTCGATGGCCAGACTTTACTATCCTTTCAGCAGTTACAGCAGCGATATTTTTTTATATTTACAAATCAGACACTTCATCACTACAGATACCACATTACCAACCAATAGTGCCACCTCACATGTAGAAAACGCATTTCTATTCACGACCTAGACTGTGGTGTACTTGTAGTGCTAATGTGTCTCCGCTCTGCTGGAAGTGTAACCCTGAGACTGGCAATTACATTCACTGTTTCTGGTCATGTGTGAAGCTACAAAGATATTGGTCTGGTATTGTGGATGAACTGTGTGTTATTTTTGGTGTTCCAATAGAGTTAGACCTTATGTGCCTCCTCTTGGTCTTACAGATGGTCATATTATAAATATCAAACACAAGAGGTTATTCAATCTACTGACTTTTGCTGCTAGGAAAAATATTTTACTCTTTTGGATCAACCAAAAAGCTGTGGCACAATCTTATAATGGAGCGTATCCCCAATGAATACATCTCATGTATGCTTCACTCCTCAGTAGATGCTCTTTATAAAGTTGGGGACCGGCTTAGCCTGTCTCTGTACCTTTTCTACTGCAAAACCAGTTTTACAATAACCTTGCTATTGGTTTACATATTTATTTATGTGACATTGCCTTTCTCAGTTGTAGGGGGTGCCAAGGGTTGGTGATGGATATAATGGCCACCATTTTTATTTTTTATTTCTTATTCTTACCTACTCATTTTATTTGTCATGTTATGTCTGGGCTGTTTTGTTCTCTGTTGTATATGAAGAATTTTATAAATATATATATATATTTTTTTTTAAAGTAGTTTCACTGTAAATTAATGTTCAGGAAAAGGCACCTATAAAGGACATTAAACAGTCCTGTTCAGAATGAACTTGGATATGACCATTTAAAAGTTGAAGTAATTTTACTGTACAGTTTTGGAAAAATTTGAAGGGAAAGCCACTTCCTAAGTCAAAAGAATAGCCTACATTGTCACACATCGAAAATGTCCTCATATTTAAACTCTCATAAAAACTTTTCCTTCAAAGGTTTGCTGAAAATTTCTATGTAATTCCATTCAGGTTGACTATGACCATACAATTTGAAGTTATGTTACTATAATATTTATTCATATTGGAACTGTCATAAAAACGTGGAGGTTTGCTGACAATCCCAATGTAGGTTAATCCTGTGGAGTGACATATGACTCCTCTGAAATTTGACGGCTCAACAGAGCCGCTTCCGCTTCCCTGTGCTCAGTTAGAAGGTTATACGTAAGGTGGGCTAAAGAGGCTAGACTGAAGAGGGACAAAGTGAATGTAGTTACTGCAGTAAACCAAAGTAACGTTAGCCTGCCAGTTAGCGTCACTGTCGGTACATAGTTTGAACTTGTTAAAAGTTAAAATGAAATGCCATGTCAGACCACTGTTACTTACCAAAGTCTTATGTCCTGCGTTCTTGTCTCCTGTCGGCCGCTGTTTGTGAGGTTAACTTATTTACTTTCATTCTTTCTGTGGTTTCCTTATTGCTGCTGACTAAATCAATAATGTAGGCTACAACAAAGAAATCTCTCTCTATCTCTCTATCTCTCTATCTCTGTCTCTCTCTCTCTCTCTCTCTCTCGCTCTGTTTAAATTGCGGATCCCAAACAGCTTGAAGGTGCATACCGCCACCTACTGTACAGGAGTATATAACATCACATCATTTAAGTACAAATTTGAGGTAGGCCTACTTGAGTCTTTTCTTTTCATGCAACTTTCTACTTCTACTCCACTACATTTCAAAGGGAAATATTGTACTTTTTACTTTAGTATATTTATCTGACAGCTTTACTTACTAGTTACTTTATAAATTAAGATTTCTTTCATACAAAATATACAAAGAGCTTATAAAATATGCCAACAGTTTATACAAGTACAGCTGAAATGATTAATCATCAATAAGTCAATAGACAGAAATTAATTGGCAACTATTTTGATAATAATTTGAATCATTTTTCATGCAAAAACATTTCATGGTTCCATTTTCTCAAATGTGAGGATTTGCTGCTTTTCCTTTTAATTATTTTAATAATCTTGATTGATTTTTAATAATTTTGAATTTTGTATACTTACATACTTTCACTTAATATTTTCAGTGCATAATTTTTACTTATCTATCGATCGATCTGTCTATACATCTATCTATCTGTCTGTCTGTCTGTCTATCTATGTGTCTGTCTGTCTATAGCAAGCATAGCCAATGACAATGTTTTTGTAGAGATGCAGTAGGGGCAGAAAATATAGATACAACAATAAAAGCAAAAAACAAGTTATTTTCTGGTTTCGGTTTAATTTCTGTTCCAATTGCTGATTTGAAGACGGAAAGAGTTAAAGCCCGCAGATTTCTGTTTTTTTAATTAACACGAAAAACGGAAAAACAAAATAATGAATTGTATATTTATTTATCCTGTTATCAAACAAGTTGATCACAGCTTTGGACGGAGGGTACACGGACCAACATGGACAAGGGCGTCGTCGAAGATCTACAGTGAGGGTTATTCCACAGTGTGGGGAAACAATTTGAATGCATTCAAGAGGTGATATTACATTTAATTTAATTTAATAGAAAGAATAACTTCTTTTAACAAAATCAATTACATGGCAATTGTCTACAGCGCAACCAATATAATCTATGGTAGAATAAGCGTACAACTTGGATTTATAAAGCAGACATTTTATAAACATTCATTTTAACCTCTTTATCTATATCTATCCAACTTACGTCCTATAATCTTCAGGACTACTTGTCATCATACAGGCTGACCTATATACTGTATTTATCATTTCGCTTTAGTAGGTTGTTTCTACAATGTCCTGTGTTATTTTGTAGGGGTGTTTTATACTTTGTGGCAACCCAGGGGATTTAGAGGCAAGATTCACAATAAAATAGGAGACATGGAGACAGTTGACATAAACATAGTGTCCTTTAATAAGGAATTCAGGGGAGAGGGGAGGGGGTCAAACTTTAACTCAAGGTTCCTCCCGTCCGGGGTCTTTTTCTCTGTGGCCTTCCTCAGCGTGGGGTTGTCCTGCCTTCCTGGGAGCAAAGCAGAGAGAGAACCGTGAGTCCTTGTGTTTACCCTTGTTTTTTAGTCCGGTTGGCCTTTTCCTGGTCAATATTCTTTCTGCCAGCCTCTGGGTGTTTCCCTCTGGTTTGCCACAACTTTTATTTTGAAGCAGGTATATTATGATTTCCTGTTTCATTGTAGCTAACACAAGTCCCTTGATACAGCTCTGGCAGTTTGACAGTAATAAACACCTGCTGCATTTGTTGTCTGCATAATCTCTGGTATCCTAAATGTTTGTTTAGTTATGATAATATAAATTTACATAAACAACCAGTTAAGCAATGTGACCTCATGATCAACTGACCTTGTGTAATGTGGTAATGCTCAAGTGACCTGACAAAATACTTTCACTGACCTATTTTCAGATGTATTGTAGGCTATTTGTATTGCAAGCCTAGGTTTTTCCAGCATGTCCGTTTTGACAGACTGGAAAATAAGCTTTTGTAGATGTAAAACTATTTTATTAATTATTACCTTGTGGGGGGCAAGAAATATGACTCCAAAAACAACAGAATATTTCGTTTGCCAGTGACTCCCAAAACAACATATATAGGCATACTGGACCTTCGTCGTCATGGTAACAATAATAACCATGTGGTTAACGTGAAGCGGTCGCAGTTTGGTTAGGTTTAGGAAAAGATCATGGTTTGGGTTAAAATAAGTAGGCCTACATTAGTAAGTTAAGTTACGTGACGTGACTTACGTCAGGTTAAAATAAGTCAAGGTTGACTTTTGGGACACGAACAGCAGTCTCCTGGGTGACAGTTCTGTGTTGTTTAACCCATCCATCCACCCCAACCTCTCTACATGGACTTTGTCACTATTTATACTACCTCACCAGACTTCTGCCTTTGCTCTAGTCATAATTAGTATGGCCACTAGAGGTCATCATACAAACAAATGTGAATATGGGTTGTAATAAGCTGCTGCACAGACGACCCATACGGTGGTATTTTTGGGGAGGACAGTCTCGATGTAAGAGGGGGCGAGACCATTTAACACTTTGTAGATAAACATCAGGATTTTAAAATCAGCCCTGTAGCTAACAGGCAGCCAGGATAGGGAGGCAAGAATGGGAGTAATGTGCTCCCTCTTTTTTGACCTTGTTAAAACTCTTGCTGCTGCATTCTGAACTACCGTATTATCTCAAATAGTGGCCGGGACCTTCAACTACCTCAATTGCAGAGGGTACCAGGTCTTTATTTGAAGCAGCCTTTCTTAGAGACAGGCCTTTATTTCTAATTCCCTGTGTTTGATGAGTATATTTGGTCATATTTTAGTATGAAACCTCTTTTCTGATCCGCTCCTGTTTGCTCTGTTAAATTTTTGTTACTGCATTATACTGTTAATACATACTCAACACTTCTTGTATCCATTTCAAATTAAAAGCCAATGGACAGAATCCCTTCATTTCCTGACTGAAGACTTTTATTGTGAAACATTTGCGTTTGGATCAAGGTTTAAAATGTCACCATTTTGTCAGTTTGAACCCTATAAAACATACATTTATTGGAAATTTTATTTATAATAAACAAACTATGGTACTGTAAACCACACTCTCAGGACTTCTTTCTTTTCTTGATCCCATTATTGTCATTGCTCATGTAGCTGAGGTTATGTCTTTTATGGAGAGAGAGAGAGAGAGAGAGAGAGAGAGAGAGAGAGAGAGAGAAAAGCAAGAATTAGAACCTACACAACTGACAAGTCAACCAGTAGGTAAATTCATTACATGGGTATACATCAGCAGAAATGTATAAAATATAAGCATGGTTGTCATTTTGGCAGGGAGGAAAAAATCAGACTGATGATATCCAATGAAATGAAATGAAATGGCTACAGTGCCATATAATCTAGAGAATAGGAGATTGAGCATGAGAGGTAACAAACATGTCTATAGTATTGCAGATAAAATGCATCTTGACATTACAGTGCATGATTTGTGGGCCTGACTTCTCTATGAATCATAATCAAACACAGTGGGTCCTTGTAATAGATCAGATAGGACATTATTTTGATAGAGATAACGTTGGCAAGCAAGCAAGCTAAGGGAGTCTGGATGAATTAGCTGACTTTATCAACTCTTGACAGTATTTAGCTATGTTAGCTAGCTAGCAGTTCGTCCGCGTTACATGGATGTATTACAAGGTCTTATACATCCATGCCGCGTTAGCAAATAATCGAACATTAGCTAAAATCACAAAATATTTCACATGGTTTGCAGTAATGTTAGCTTACCTGGTCATTTGTTGATGTTAGCGGACTGATGTTAGCTAATATTAGCTACTGTGAGGAGCTTCTTCTTTTGTTTTTATTGCGGCTGTTGGGGAGCTGAACTATAGCTGAAGAGAGGTCAGGCACTCGGGAGCGCGCATAAGGTCACAAAATATAATTTGTGTTAAGTATGACCAGTCAGAGAGGGTAAATACGCCCAGGTGTCACAACATAAGAACAAAACAAATCCGAGCTACTCCAGATATAAACATTAATAGCCATTTCTATTTACAGCACAGTCAAATATCTAATAACTATCATCAGATCCAGGTGCATGACCCATGCTATCTAAGTGATTTGGACCAGAAGGTTAGATACACTAGGGGGAGATGAAAGGGGTGAAAGGATATAAGGTATTGACCTTTTTATTTTATTTTTTTGCTTTTCCACGTAATGGTTACAATACAAAGGGCACTTCTTCTGTATTTACTGGAAAGAGGTTACTTCAGTCAATAAAAGTTTGTCATGCTTCAGCTGTCCCTCCTGAACACCTCTCTCCCCGCCCCCGTGTGCCTTCCCCTGGTGTAATTACTCTGATATCTCCCACCTGTGTCTTGTTAGCATTTCTCCCTCTGTATGTAGTCTCTGGTCTCCCTTGTCTGTTTGCCAGTTTGTCTCGTCTTCTCTGTCAAGCGTGCCAGCTCTTTCCAGAGTTAAGTAATAGTTCTCCTAGAGTTTTCTGTCCTAAGTTTATCTCCAGTGTTTTAGTTGTTACCTTTCTAGCATTATTTCCAAGACTTTTTGCGTGCCTTCCTGTGAGAAGTGATTTTTGTTTCTAAAGACTGTTCTGAGTTCTCTGCGTTTATTTTTGCCTGCTTCCTTTTTTTGGCAATAAAGTCTTGTGTTTTTTGAACTCCCAAGTCTGAGGTCTGCATTCTGAGTCCGT
>SEMN01001987.1:0-18230 GCA_005408345.1 Macquaria australasica | reverse complement strand
TTGATCTTTTTGAGAATGGAGTTACTGCTGAGTTCTGTAAACTCAAATAGCCAGAAGTGTCTTAGTTAAGAACGTGTTTTTAGGCTGATAACATAAGATTTGTAATAAATGATGAATAATGATGAATATGGCGGCCAGTTGCTGCAGCTCTGACCTCTTTCTTTGTTCATAGTGATCTTTTTGTACTTTTAGCTTTTCTTCACGGTTTGTGTGTCTACAGTAGTCGCTCCTGTCCACGTCCACACTTAGATCTGGAGCTGCTGAGACTGGTCTTGTGTGTTTTACTGTTTTCTGGACTGTTAAACGCTGCGTCGACACATTCAGCCCAGTTGTTCACACTCGGGAGCGGCTGCTAGCGCTGAGCCAAGCGAGGCTCCTCCCGAGGAGAGACCGGAGATCCCCGCCGAACTACGGGGGAGGAGGACGGGATGCAGAGCCGGAGTCAAGACGGTACAAACCGTGTCTTCCATCTGTTATCGCGGGAAACGGGAGGTCTGTCGATAACGAGGCCGCAGCGGGAGAACCGGGACCGCAGTCTGATCCACTTCACAGAGACCCGGCTGGATGAGCTCACCCCGGATTTCATGTCGTCAGAGCGGACAGAAACACGAAGAAGGGCGGGGGAACAGCGATGTGTGTGAACAACAGGTGGTGTAACCCTGGGCACGTTCATGTGACGGAGCGACGGTGTACCAGGGACATGGAGCTGCTGGCTGTTAGCATGGGAGGCCGATTAGGGTGAAACACTGAAATACGTGCACACACACACTGAAGTCATTTAAGGGACAGTGGGTTAAATGCTGTGTTTTAATCTTCAATTTATTTTGTCTTCGTGTTTGTTGCTGAGAGCTGATTGTTGAGGCATCTCTTCACCTGTCAGTCAAACATTATGGGCGGTGCTTTGACGTCTCCTCATTAGTTGTTGTGTAGCTGTTGGAGTTTCTTTAGGTGGCGCTCCTTCCTGTGGCTGTTTAGCCATGGAGGCTGTCACTGCTCAGGATGAGTTTTGTTCACCTGAACTGACATTTCTCTGCATGAAGATGGAAACTTCTCTGAGCTCTAAATGATCGATGAATATTTGTATTGATGTATTTGTATGTTGTTGTTTCTCTTCCACTGCATGGGTCTGAAGAGAGAAAGCACCAGACCTTCCTTTATCCTACATGTGTTGTTCTCACCACTTTGTAAAGAAATCTATAATCACATTTACATTTATTTGTTGTTTAAATCGACGTACAAATGAGGGACTATAATGTGGACATAATTGTGTAAAACTGTAATTATCTTGATCATAATCAATAAGGAGATGCTTCATTATGAGATTCTGGTCAAACAAACTGATTGTGTGGATGAAGTGAATCTGTACATGAAATCATTGAACAAGAGTCATTGAACAGACTTTACTGATGGGATGTGTGAACAAACTGAAGGTTTACATGATGAATAAACAAACACGAACAAAGTATTTTCTCCTCGTCTTCATTCCAGGGTTTCATACAAAGCTGATGGAGAAAATGTCAAACTAATATGAGAGAAGAACTGAGGCAGTTTTCCTCCTGAAACACCACAAAGTACAGTGTTCATGTTTAGAGCAGAAGAGCATCTGTCAGTCAGTCTCTGTCCTTTCAACTTCACTGAAACAGTGAAATGAGCAGAGTTTAACATCACTTTTTACAACCAACATTTCTTTAATGTTTGTAAAGTGGAATCTCTTCTCTACCATCTTTCCCATGAGACCTGAATGTAGCATCAGTGTTACAGGCTGTGACTCCTGTGAACAAACTGACATAGTGTGATATCACATATATTGAAATCTGAAGGCTCAGTGAAGTTTGTCCACGTCTTCCTGCAGTGAACATCACAGCAGGTCAACAAGTGAAATGTGAAACCTGATGCACAACACAAGAGGGCGCCTTCATCCTGCTAACCAGGGATGTAGAGGAGGTTAAAGCTCCTCGACTCACTTTGTCTGCAGGTTTTAGTTAAGATCATGTTTTTAGGCTGATAAAAACCTGCATAGTTAAAGTACATTGTGTCATACATCATGGGAAACTGTGTCAAACCACTAAAAGTTACTAGTTAGTTAGTTTGGATCTTTACTGTCTATTGTGGAAAAATTGTCTTTGGCTTCACCACATAGTGTTTAAAACAATACAGAATCAGAATCAGATTTATTGCCAAGTAGGTTTTCACATACAAGGAATTTGCTTTGGTGTATTGGTGCATAAATAAGCCTAAATATATACAGATATTTAAGTAAAACCACTAAAAGCAAGTACTGTAAAAAAAAAACAAGTCAAGAATACAAATATAAAATAGAGAAATTAGCAATAAAAATTGTGGAGAAATATGAAATAAAATAGAATAAGATAAAACTACAAAAAAAACTGTACAGTAATATGAAAAGGAAGAGCTGTACATTTTGTGCAGAATGTGCAAAATATTAACTGAAGGATGTGCAGAAGTTCACAGTCCAGAGTGTACATACGTTAATGTAACGCATTGATGTGGCTTATGTTAATATAACGTGTAGTGACCATGGAGGGGGTGGTTTGGGGGTACTAGAGTCCATGTCACAGGGGGGTCCCGGGCCTTGTTGATGAGGCCAGTTGCAGACGGGAGGAAACTGTTCTTATGGCGTGAGGTTTTGGTCCTGAAGTAGAAGCGCACCATCATTGTCTTTGGCAGGCTGAATTTCTTCAGCTACCGCAGGAAGTTCGTGCCCAGGAAGCGGAAGGACTACACAGTGCTGACTGGGGAGTCACACAGGATGATGGGGACGGGTGGGGCTGCGCTCTTCCTGAAATCCACTACCAACTCCACTGTCTTTAGAGCGTTGAGCTCCAGGCTGTTCTGTCTGCACCAAGTCGCCAGGTCAATCTCCCACCTGTAAGCGGACTCATTCCCACCAGAGATGAGCCCAATGACGGTGGTGTTGTCCGCAAACTTCAGGAGCTTGACAGAATGATGACTGGAGGTGCAGCTGTTGGTGTACAGGGAGAAGAGTAGGGGGGAAAGGACGCAGCCTTGAGGGGAACTGATGCTGATGGTCCAGGAGTCAGAGACATGCTTTCCCAGCTTCACATGCTGCTTCCTGTCCGTCAGGAAATCTGTGATCCACCTGCAGGTGGAGTCAGGCACATTCAGCTGAGAGAGCTTGTCCTGCAGCAGAGCCGGGATGATGGTGTTGAAGGCAGAGCTAAAATCCACAAGCAGGATCCTGGCATAGGTTCCTGAGGAGTCTAGGTGCCGGAGGATGAAGTGGAGGGCCATGTTTACTGCATCGTCCACAGACCTGTTGGCTCTGTAGGTCAACTGCAGTGGGTCCAGTAGAGGGTCAGTGGTGGCTTTCAGGTGGAACTGCACAAGGCGCTCAAATGACTTCATTACCACAGAGGTGAAGGCGACGGATCTGTAGTCATTAAGTCCTGTGGTCCTTGGCTTTTTGGAGATGGGGATGATGGTGGAAGTTTTGAAGCAAGCTGGCACACGGCACGTCTCCAGTGAGGTGTTGAAGGTGTCTGTGAACACCAGAGACAGCTGATCAGCACAGTGCTGGAGGGAGAGACAGAGTCTGGTCCGGCTGCTTTGCGGGGTTCTGCCTCTTGAACAGTCTGTTAACATCTGTCTCCAGGATGAAAGCGGAGGTCGTTAACGGAGTGGGGGGCTTTAGGTTTGTAGTCCCCCTGAGCCCCCTCCAGACAGAAGCAGAGTCGTTGGCTGAGAACTGGTCGTTTAGCTTCTCTCACCCTTACTAAACCTGTACTTTGACTCTGTTAACCCGGCCCTGTCCCCACTCCTCAACCTTAGCTGTGAACCAGGGTTCCTCATTGTTGTGACTCACCCTGTATGAGTCCGGGTCTGTCCGCTCCACCTCAGTATCTGGTCGGCGAGTAGAGGGTTGATGATGAATGATCTGGATCAGGAGAACAGTGCTGCTGAATCACCAGCCGCTGTTAGTGCAGAAACAGATACTGTCATATATGTTTTATATGAGACAGAGTGGTGTTGATGTTCACAGCAGTTGCGACAGTTGCGCTTTACGGCAGCAGACGGGATGTTTTAGGGCAGTAGGGAAAACCCCGTGAAAAGGTTGTATGTTATGGTGAAGAACTGTCTGTTTGATGCCGACAATAAAGGAGTGTTAAAACGGAGATGAGCCGCCCTCGATCATTCTACATGGTGTCAGAAGTGTTTCGACGCTCACGAGTATAAGAGAAGCTGACGACGGTGCGACATGGCGAAGTTTAACCCCCCGGCAAACTTTTCCTTTGATAGGCCGACTGAGTGGCCCGAATGGAAACAACGCTTCGAGCGATACAGACTCGCTACGAAGCTCAATAAAGACGATGGGGAGGTGCAGGTGAGCTGCTTAATTTATGCCATGGGCACCGAGGCAGAAAACATTTACAAGTCATTCACGTTCACGGAGAACGATGAACGCAACGACTTTGCCGCTGTGGTGGGGAAGTTTGATGAGTACTTCTTCCCGCGGAGGAATATTATCCACGAGTGGGTATGTTTCCACCAGCGAGTCCAGCGGCCAGGGGAAAAAGCCGAGTGTTTTATCCGAGCCCTGTACGACCTATCGGAGCACTGTGAATTTGGTGCGACCAGAGAGGAGAACATCCGCGATCGTATCGTAGTCGGGATTCTGGATAAGGAGCTCTCCCGCAGGCTGCAGCTAACGGTGGATCTAACGCTAGCCATGACAATACAGACCGTCAGACAGTCTGAGGAGGTCGTAGCACAAGTGAGCCTGCAGGGAGACACAGTGGGATCGGTGCAGTTTCAATGGAAAAACACTAACTGGAAACCACAACAGAGACAAGGCAAGTCACAAGACACAAAATGGGGAGGAAATGAAAAGAAATGTGGCAGATGTGGGAAGAGACACCATAACAAAGACGAAAAATGCCCTGCAGTGAAGGCTACGTGTTATAATTGTCACAAAATTGGACACTGGGCGAGAGCATGTCGCAATAGCAGGTCAGTACATGAGGTCACAGAGGCTGAGAGAGCTGAGCAGACCTCATACTTCCTTGGTTCAGTGTGTGATGCTAGAGAGAATAGTGAACAGTGGACTGTGCAGCTACATGTGGATTCCACTCCAATGGAATTCAAAATTTACACAGGAGCTGATGTCACTGTCATAAGCGAGGACACCTTTTACACACTCACTCCTGAGAGAAGACTAGAACCACCTGACATCCCTCTGGACAGCCCCGGAGGTGAACTGTTGTGTCTGGGCCGTTTTGATGCGACAATCAACCACAAAGGAAAGGATTACCCATTCACAGCTTATGTGGTTCGTGGACACAGGGTCAACAATCTACTCAGCCGGACTTTATCAGTGAGGATGAATCTGGTGAGGCGAGTGGATGAGGTAAAATCCAACACCAGTCATCTGCAAGCCTACGGTGAGCATGGTACTTTAAAAACTGAACCTGTCAAAATCGAGTTAAAGGATGATGCTGTACCATATGCTGTTCACACTGCACGCCGTGTGCCATTTCCCATGCTGCAGAAAGTCAAAGAGGAACTAAAAAGGATGGAGAACAATGGTGTCATCGAGCAGATGATACAACCCACTGAATGGTGCGCACCCATGGTCCCAGTTCTGAAAAGAAACACAGCCAAGGCCAGGATCTGTGTAGACCTGACGAAACTGAACAAGTCAGTAAAAAGAGAGCACTACATCCTGCCGACCCCCGACGAGATAACAGCCAAGCTGAGTGGAGCAACAGTGTTTTCCTCTCTTGATGCTGCCAGCGGATTCTGGCAAATTCCGCTGCATCCAGACAGCTGCAGGCTGACAACGTTTATAACACCGTTTGGGAGGTACTGTTTTAAACGACTACCTTTCGGCATAACTAGTGCACCGGAGATCTTCCAGCGGAAGATGTTGGAGACTCTGGGCGGATTAGAAGGCGTGGAAGTCTTAATGGATGACATCCTGGTCTATGGGACCTCAATGGAGCAACACGATGCCCGGCTGGAAAAGGTGCTGCAGCATGTCGAGTCAGCTGGCTTGAAGCTCAACAAAGAGAAATGCACCCTCAGACAGAGCCAGCTACGCTTCCTGGGTCATCTTATCAACCAGTCAGGGGTCAGGCCCGACCCTGAAAAGGTGGAGGCCATTCAACAGCTGCCGCCGCCTAGAAATGTGCAGGAGCTGAAAAGAGTCCTCGGCATGGTAAATTATCTGGGAAGGTTCGTCCCAGCCCTCGCAACAGTGGGGCAGCCATTGTACGAGCTCCTGAAGAGCAAGAACATCTGGATCTGGGGACACTCGCAGCAGTCAGCCTTTGAGGACATTAAAAGGATGCTGACATATGCTCCAGTTCTTGCCTTTTATGATGTCACGAGGCCCACAGCAGTGTCTGCCGACGCTAGCAGTTATGGACTAGGAGCTGTGCTGCTCCAGCTTACGGGGAAGAGTGGAAGCCAGTAGCATACTGCTCCAGGCGTCTCTCAGAAGCCGAAACACGCTATGCCCAGATAGAAAAGGAGTGTCTGGCAGGCGTGTGGGCTTGTGAAAAGTTCGACAAGTACCTTTGCAGCTTGGGGGAGTTCAGGCTTGAAACGGATCATAAGCCATTAGTGCCGCTTATCAACAACAGAAGCCTCGACAACGTCCCCTTGAGATGTCAGCGTCTCCTAATGCGACTCATGAGGTACAAACCAGAGGCTGAATATGTGCCTGGGAAAACCCTCCTCATCGCTGACACCTTGTCTCGAAGCCCACAAACCTACACAAAGGAAGAGATTGACACACATAGTGAGGTGGAATGCTATGTAGCCACTGTAATGCAGGGTGTCCCAGCATCTCCTAGCAGAATGGAGAGCATCAGATTGGCCACCGCAGCTGACTGCGACCTACAGTCTGTCATCAAACTAATGAGAAGTGGATGGCCAGAATATAATGGAAATGTGCCACTGAACATTCGAGCTTACATGAAGGTAAAAAATGAGCTATCAGAGGCCGATGGCTTGCTCATTCGTGGGAACAGGATTGTTATTCCACAGTCACTAAGATCTGACATCTTGGGAAAAATACATGACGGACATCAGGGGCTAACCAGGTGTAGAGAGAGGGCGAAATCATCAGTTTGGTGGCCGGGACTCTCGGCAGAACTCAAAAACTTGGTGATGTCATGCCACACTTGCCAAGAACAAAGGCGGACTCAACAAAAGGAGCCGCTGATCTCTACACCTTTGCCTGATCGTCCATGGAAAAGAATTGGCCTCGACCTCTGCGAACACAACAAAAACAACTACCTAGTCATATCTGACTACTATTCACGGTTCCTTGAGGTGCTTCACTTACCATCCACTACCAGCACTCAGGTTATTCAGAGACTCAAAGCAACCTTTGCGAGGTTTGGGATCCCAGAGGAAGTGGTGAGCGACAACGGCCCTCAATTCTCCAGTACAGAATTCCAAGAGCTGGCAAGACAGCTTGACTTCAGTCACACCACGTCGAGTCCTCACCATCCTCAAGGAAACGGTCATGCGGAGAGAGCAGTACAGACTGCAAAGAGAATCCTCCGTCAAGAAGATCCACTAATAGCCTTGATGTGCTATAGATCAACTCCCTGTGCCACCACGGGAGTCAGTCCAGCAGAACTCTTGATGGGGAGAAAAATTAGAACAACACTCCCCACACTGGAGAAGAATCTTCGACCCAAATGGCCTAACAGGAAGACGGTTAGAGAAAAAGATGCTGGTGAGAAGGCGAAACCAGCTTTCTATTACAACCGCCGTCACGGAGCCAGACCTCTTCCACCGCTTCGACCAGGAGATGCAGTCTTTATCAAATTGGATCAGGAAAAGGTCTGGGAGACACCAGCTGTCGTTTCAAAGGACAGTGTCACTCCGAGGTCATACCTCATCAACACATCGCAAGGAGCGGTGCTGAGGCGGAACCGCCGCCATCTCCGGGCAGATCTGTCTTCACGACCTGCCCAAGTCGCCCCTCTTGCTTCAGCTGAGAGTGCTGGAGAAGGGTCCCAATCTGCAAGTGACATCACTACAGAGACTGTTTCCTCCAGCCCGGGTGAAGTCCCATGCCCCACACACCCTCCTACACAGGCTCCAGGACAGTTTCGCACCAGAGCGGGACGAGCGTGCAAACCAGTCAACAGGCTAGACCTGTAGACAGACACTGAAGTGTCAATCATATGGCCTTTGGGGGGGAATTGGGGAAGACAAGACTGAAAAAAAAAAAATAAAGAATTTGCATTTTGAATTAGATTAGACATGATTACAGTTTACTGCATGTTAAGTTTGTTTACTAGGGAAGTGACATTACCAACATACTTCGGTTACAATTAATGTTTACGAAGAAGGCGACTTAAAATATTTTCTGGCTGGTTTACTGTTTATTAGTGTGTGTTGTACACTGTAAATGCACGTTGTGTTATTGGTAATAACAATTCTCAAAAACAAGAAAAGGGGGGAAGATGTCATATATGTTTAATATGAGACAGAGTGGTGTTGATGTTCACAGCAGTTGCGACAGTTGCGCTTTACGGCAGCAGACGGGATGTTTTAGGGCAGTAGGGAAAACCCCGTGAAAATGTTGTATGTTATGGTGAAGAACTGTCTGTTTGATGCCGACAATAAAGGAGTGTTAAAACGGAGATGAGCCGCCCTCGATCATTCTACAGATACCTCCACCTTTCGTTCTGCCTGACAGTTCCGGGATCGCGATCCGCTCTGAAAAGTTGGAGTCCTGACAGCTGCAGCGCAGAGTCCGGTACCGATCCACACAGCCACGTCTCCGCGAAACACACAGCGGAAGATGAAGAAACGTCTCTGTTTTTCCACACCAGAAGCTGAAGTTCGTGCAGTTTAGTGCACAGTGAGCGCACACTGGAGAGAAACGTTGCGCTTTTCCGCGCCGGCGAAGACGCACCGGCACACCGGCACGTTTCCCTCTTCTCCGGCGTTTCACTGCGAATATCCAGTAATTCCACGGAACATACAGGACAAAGTACCAACAAATGGCACGATTTAAAAAACACAGTACAAATAAAATAAAATAAAATGTGAGAAAATGTTTGTGAAATCCTGAGTCGGCTCTGCGTTCAGCTTTCTAGTTGTGTTTGTCAAAAAGGACTTGCTGTCCACGTTTGGTGGCTCTTTCTTGTCTACAGCGCCTCCCTGAGGGTCAAAGGTCAGAGGGTCACATATAATCTGGGAATTTTGCTCTTTATATTTAATTCCTGTTTCTCACTTGGTTGCATCTGGAGCATCTCTGTAAGTTTACCAGCTACATTTTCTATTCTCTGTAATTTGAGTATATTTCCAGACCAGGTGGCCATGTTGAAAATAAAATACTTTCCACCAGATTCTTATACACCATTTCCAGAGTTTGCTTACTAACTCTACAATCATTAAACTTCCTAAGTAGATGCAATCTGTGTGGCTTCCTTAAAGATATAGTGAGTTCTCTCTGTGAAGTTAAGGTGGCCGTCAATCACAGCTCAACATATTTCAGACTGCTGACAGTTTCTACAGGGGATCCAGTGACGGTCAAAGGTTGACATTTATCAGGAGAGTCTTGTGTGTTGCTGGATAAGATGAGTTCTTTGGTTTCACCTACATTTATTAAACACACTCTCCTCACACCACTGCTGCAGAGAAACTACAGGATTACAATCTGTGGGATCTTTTGCAGAGTCGCCCTCACACAGAAGGCCGACCAGTGGCGTATGTTTGGCTTCTGGTTCTCACTGACTGGAGGTTTTACTTTAGTTTGCCCTCCTTTATTTACTCTTCAAATCAGCCGTGTTTTATAAATGTGTTCTGGTTTCTTGTGGACTCATTTTACTTTCAAACAGGGAGCAGGTTTTAACCGAGGCATCGCTGGAATTGAGGAAACAAAACTCACAGTGCTGCTCCTCTTTCTGGAATGACTCAAAGCTTGATAAGCCCTCCCTCTTCTTCCTGCTCTCAAACACAGCCAGCTCCACTCTGTCCATATATGTCCTTTTTGTACTTTCTTTGTGTGTTCGATCTGTGAGATCTTGTTGGGTCAGGTGCTCTAAAAGTGAAGTGGATTCATACTTTAATGCTTTTGAACACATTGCTGCAACTTTAAGGTTCCTTAAGTCCTTTCTGTCCTTGGCTGATGCAGAGACCCTAATTAACGCCTTTGTGTCATCCAGACGTGATTACTGTAACGTGTTGTTGTCTTTAACTGTTTGTATCTGAATCCTGCTCCTCTGTTTAGTCTTTGTTCCAGTCCAAACTAACATCTCCTGTCGCTGCAAGTCCTTTATTTCTCACCTCTCCACGAGGCACCATTGCAGTGTCTCCACATGACCAGTGGTGGATGAAGTACTAATACTCATTACAAGAGTCCTTCGTTCAAAATCCTACTTCAGTAAAATTACAGAAGTATTATCAGGAAAATATTCTGATGATGATTATATCTGACATTATATCTGACGGATTGTTAATACTGATGAATCAATGTATAAACAGCATTTTACAGTTGTGGCTGCTGGAGGTGGAGCTAGTCTGAACTGTTGGATCCAGTGGTTCTCAACCTGCGGGTTGGGCCCCTTCAAAGGGTCACAAAATAGATCTTAGGGGTCATGAGATGATTAATGGGAAAAAAACAGTTCTCCGTAATCGTTGCTGTTTTTTGTGATACACTGAATAATTTCAGCCGTGAACAGTTATTTAAATGAAACCGTCTGAGAAGTTTAGAGGGTGAATCTCTCTTTGGTGGAGCTGCTAACAACTCATGGATGTCTGAAACAGGATAAGGAGCCCCAACTGCTTTCTTGTAAAGGGGTCACAAGCCGAAAAAGGTTGAAAACCAGTCTTTTAATCTTCACCAGTGTGTTGTATTTTTTATATACAATCTTAATCTCAAAAGTAACTACAGCTCTCAGATAGATTTAGTGGAATAAAAAGTACAATATTTGCCTTGTGGAGTAGAAGTAGTGGAAAATGGTAATACTCAAGTAAAGTACAAGTACCTCAAAACTCTACTTCAGTACAGTTTTTGAGTAAATGTACTTAGTTACTTTCCAGCACTGCACAGGACCAAGTGACCTGCCAGCTCAGCTGCTCCCTGTTCCTCATTAGCCTCAGTACAGATAGTGGACTTGACTCATTCTGCCAGACTGTCTCTGTTGCTCAGTGCAGCCTTGTTAACATTTCCACTGCTTGTTCTTGTCCTAATGACCCTCTGTCTGTTTTTACCACCTGCCTGCCTTTCAGCTTAAGGGTGTTTGAGTTTTTTTTTATACATAATCCCCAAATTTAACAGAACACAGAGTGAAGACCAGTTCAGACTACAAGACTTTTGCCACAATTTGTCAAGTCTGAGACCAAAACCCTCGAGTGCGCACAGAATCCGCTGCAACACTATTATTTATTATTATTTGATTTTTAACATAGTCAAGAACCACGAGTCACTTGTAGTTGGAGGAGCTTGGAGAGTCTGAGTCCAGAGAACACCAGCGTCCAATGAGAGTGCCACAGGAAACCAGAGGCTCCACTAACTTGGAGTGATGTAATAAGAACCATTAAAGACGTGCAAAATATACACAAGCCACCACAACCGGTGGAGAGAGAAAGGGTCAGAGCAGCAGGTGGAGGCTGGAGATGGTGTTGATATGAATCTCTCATTAGTATGCTGAAGTAAAAGCAGTAACAAAATATCTAAAGAGTGCAGTCGCAGCCTGTAGTGATGTTACAATTAATGTCTTTAAATGTCAAGTTCATCACAACACAACCACAACTCCCCGTCCTCTGTTTGATTGAGGACATTTAATGTTATTTTTTCACTTTATTCATTTTTAGTTAGATGTGTTGATGTGTGTGTGCTGTGCTCATTGTATGTCTGATGTCAATGACTTGTGTAAATCCCACCTGTGCTATTTTAACAGATGTTTCTTTGTTTAAACATACACACCTGGAAAACAGACACAGACTGCCCCACGATGACTTCTCACACACTTTCGTTAAATAATGCCATCATTTGAGTCTTGGATTTCTCCAAGTGGAGAACATGACAAACGTCTGGGACTAAAGTCGTCTTGTGACGTGAGCAGAACAGCAGTTCTGATATTTTGAAAGTCTTGTAGTCTGCGCTCGACTTATTTGGATAACAACATAAATCTTTTTGGAGTCAATGATCGTCTTTGACCCACAGACATTAGGAGACACCTAATATCCTCCCTGATGCTCTGTCAGGCCTGGACCGCAGTCAGCTTCACTGCTTGTTTCTGGGCCTTTTTTAACCTTCAGTCAGGTTTTCAGCAGTTAAACACGTGCTTAGTTGAGGTCAGGTGACTGACCTGCCGTCTAGTCTATGTCATCTGTATCATTAAGAGTAAGAACAGCTGTTTTTCCTCCACAGAGTTTAGATACTGGTTGTGTAGCTGCTGTGATGGTTGTGACTGACTGTAAGGATATAAATAAACGTGTAGATGGAAACAACGAGTGCGAGTTCCTTACTGCTGTTTAGTAATTGTATGAACAAAGTATGTAACATAATAATATTGCAACCTTCAAGTTTTTAACTATTGTTTTGATTTTCAGAACTAAGTTGGTTCTGCACCTGAACAATAAACAGATTTTATACTGAAAAACCTGAAAAGGTTTCATTAATTTCTGACTTTGATAATTCCCACAGGATCCACATTGATAAATAGGTCAAACCAATATATTGACCAATGTCGTTGGAGATATATTGGTATCATTCATATGTCTGCAGATATGTAACAAGAAGTTGCAGTACAAAAACGCCAGAGACGTGTTTGAGGTTTAGACTTTGTTTAAATGTCTGTTCATGTTATGTTAAAAATCTACTTGGATATTTTAACTCTTAAATTTCGTTTAGTTTAATTGACATGAGAGAGAGAAGACCCCAAATCACACATATCTGCCAAATGTCAAGGAAATCACAATAAAGACAAAGACTTATTTCCATTGTGGTAAATGTTGATATTGGCCTAAAAAACTCTGGTATCAGTAGATTTACAGCTACAGTAATTAGCAGGTTGAACCCTGTAACATGTATGATGACAGATTTGATGAACTCACTGTCAGTTCAGGTATTATCTGGTTGTTTTATATGAGAATAATATGATCTAGTTCACAGTCAAAGAGCAAAAAACACAATTATATGTCACTAAATCTGTACAGTCAAACTGGAATGAGACTCTGGGTTTGGTTGACTGGAGCTCAGTCTAAAGGGAGGGTCATGCCCATTTATATGTCTGTATAAAGCAATATATTAAATATAGGAACTTGTTTAAAAATTAAATTACATTCATTTCACTCAGTCCAAATATCCAGCACCTAATTTCAGCATAGCAACTCTCCAGCCTCAGTGGACGACAGAGAGCCAGCGTCCTCATGTGAAGAGAAGCAGTTTTCTCCTGCAGACTTGTTGAGGTGAACACAGAGCTGGAGGTTGGAAAGAACGGCTGCACAAGCTCCAACCCCATGCAGATGATGCAGAAGGGGAGGAGGGAGCGTTACACGTCTTTCCTTTTATAATAGCTAGTTGTTCATGTGTTTATTTTGCTCACCAGGCTTTAGGAACTGGACGTGGGAACAAAGACAAAAGGGAATTTATATTATATAATAATATATATTATATTATTTTCAAAAATATAAAGCACCTGGACATTTTTAAAAGTATGAATAACATTAAATGTCTAACTGTTGTGAGCTCAGTGTCACAGCTCTAAGTCCAACTATTATTCCTGCACTTTGTAAATGACAGATAACACACCCTGCCTCTCGGAAAAACCAACATTTTGTGGAATGCAGTAAAACCTGAAAACCCTTCCCTCTTTCTCCTCCTTCACAGATCTGCAGATATAATGATGGGTGTCAACAACATGGTGTGAAATGTGGGAGCTGATAAACCTCATTCACTGCAGCAAGTCAACAAGAGGTGAAGGAGCAGAGATTTGTTGTCCTTCAGAGCACAGAGATTGTTTCTGTTCAGAGAAAGTGAAACTGTTTCACAGTCACTATCACTGAGAGGTGAAATGGCGCAGAAAGGAGTTCAGCTGGACCGGGAAACCTTCTCCTGTTCGATCTGTCTGGATCTACTGAAGGATCCGGTGACTATTCCCTGTGGACACAGCTACTGCATGAAGTGTATTAAAAGCTTCTGGGATGAAGAGGATGAGAAGAAAATCCACAGCTGCCCTCAGTGCAGGCAGACCTTCACACCGAGGCCTGTCCTGCTGAAAAACACCATGTTAGCAGATTTAGTGGAGGAACTGAAGAAGACTGGACTCCAAGCTGCTCCTGCTGATCACTGCTATGCTGGACCTGAAGATGTGGCCTGTGATGTCTGCACTGGGAGAAAACTGAAAGCCCTCAAGTCCTGTCTGGTCTGTCTGGCCTCTTACTGTGAGAAACACCTCCAGCCTCATTATGACGCAGCTCCATTACAGAAACACAAGCTGGTGGAGCCCTCCAAGAAGCTCCAGGAGAACATCTGCTCTCGTCATGATGAGGTGATGAAGATGTTCTGCCGTACTGATCAGCAGTGTATCTGTTATCTCTGCTCTCTGGATGAACATAAAGGCCACGACACAGTCTCAGCTGCAGCAGAAAGGACTGAGAGGCAGAGAGAGCTCGAGGTGAGTCGACAAAACATCCAGCAGAGAATCCAGGACAGACAGAAACATGTGAAGGTGCTTCAACAGGAGGTGGAGGCTATCAATCGCTCTGCTGATAAAGCAGTGGAGGACAGTGAGAAGATCTTCACTGAGCTGATCCGTCTCATGGAGAAAAGAAGCTCTGATGTGAAGCAGCAGCTCAGATCCCAGCAGGAAACTGAAGTGAGTCGAGTCAAAGAGCTTCAGGAGAAGCTGGAGCAGGAGATCACTGAGCTGAAGAGGAAAGACGCTGAGCTGAAGCAGCTGTCACACACAGAGGATCACAACCAGTTTCTACACAACTACCCCTCACTGTCACGACTCAGTGAACCTACAGACTCATCCAGCATCAATATCCGTCCTCTGAGCTACTTTGAGGACGTGACAGCGGCTGTGTCAGAAGTCAGAGATAAACTACAGGACGTTCTGAGGGAGAAATGGACAAACATCTCACTGACAGGGACTGAAGTGGATGTTTTACTGCCACAACCAGAGCCCAAGACCAGAGCTGGATTCTTAAAATATTCACGAGAAATCACACTGGATCCAAACACAGCAAACACACGTCTGTTATTATCTGAGGGGAACAGAAAAGCAACAGCAGTGAGTCAACATCAGTCTTATTCTAGTCACCCAGACAGATTCACTACATGTTGGCAGGTCCTGAGTAGAGAGAGTCTGACTGGACGTTGTTACTGGGAGGTGGAGCGGAGAGGAAGAGGAGTTTATGTAGCCGTCGCATACAAGAATATCAGCAGAGCAGGGAGCTGGACTGAATGTGGATTTGGATACAATGACAAATCTTGGGCGTTAAGATGTGACACAAACAGTTATAAGTTTTTGTACAACAAAGTCCAAACTCCCGTCTCAGGTCCTCGGTCCTCCAGAGTAGGAGTGTACCTGGATCACAGAGCAGGTATTCTGTCCTTCTACAGCGTCTCTGAAACCATGACTCTCCTCCACAGAGTCCAGACCACATTCACTCAGCCTCTCTGTGCTGGACTTTATCTTTTTGAGAATGGAGTTACTGCTGAGTTCTGTGAACTCAAATAGCCAGAAGTGTCTTAGTTAAGAACGTGTTTTTAGGCTGATAACATAAGATTTGTAATAAATGATGAATAATGATGAATATGGCGGCCAGTTGCTGCAGCTCTGACCTCTTTCTTTGTTCATAGTGATCTTTTTGTACTTTTAGCTTTTCTTCACGGTTTGTGTGTCTACAGTAGTCGCTCCTGTCCACGTCCATACTTAGATCTGGAGCTGCTGAGACTGGTCTTGTGTTTTTTACTGTTTTCTGGACTGTTAAACGCTGCGGCGACACATTCAGCCCAGTTGTTCACACTCGGGAGCGGCTGCTAGCGCTGAGCCAAGCGAGGCTGAAATCATTGAACAAGAGTCATTGAACAGACTTTACTGATGGGATGTGTGAACAAACTGAAGGTTTACATGATGAATAAACAAACATGAACAAAGTATTTTCTCCTCGTCTTCATTCCAGGGTTTCATACAAAGCTGATGGAGAAAATGTCAAACTAATATGAGAGTAGAACTGAGGCAGTTTTCCTCCTGAAACACCACAAAGTACAGTGTTCATGTTTAGAGCAGAAGAGCATCTGTCAGTCAGTCTCTGTCCTTTCAACTTCACTGAAACAGCTTTGACACAGAGAAATGAGCAGAGTTTAACTTCACTTGTTGCTTTTTACAACCAACATTTTCTCTGTGCACTTAGTCAATAAAGAGGATTTATTACACAAACTTTAAAAGAATTGGAAAATGGTCTGAATTGATTTGGTCATGTTTAGGTGTGAAGATGTTTCTTGAGTCCTGACACACACGAGACAACATATTTTTCCAGTACAGAGGTACTTTAGGAAGGATTTTCTAATCATGATAATATCCACATAAAATGCTGCATTCTGTTAAATGAGAATCAACATCAGAAGGACTTGATGTCTGAAAGCAACAACATGTACTGTCAGTCTCTCTCTGTCCCTCCCCTCCAGCCAAATTTGTTTTCCCAGTGTTATTCTTCACTAGTCCACAAGATGCCCTCAGACTTTCTCCTCTCATTCAAGATCCTGCCACTCCCGTTTGCTTTTCAGTCACCTCATTCCCCTCACCTGAGCTTCCCTGACCATCTTCCCACCTGCACCTCATTCCCTCATCAGTCACTCCCTACATATACCGGTCCCCTTCCTCTGTTCTCTTGTCGGTTCATACTAGTTGCCATCTGTCTAGTGTCCATGTTCTTTTTTTTAAGCCCTTTGTCTGTTCCTTTGAGCTTCTGTAACCTGGACCTGCCTGTTTCCAGTGGCCTGTATACCTGCCAGCCTGTCTGCCTACCTGTACCTGCATGTAAACTCATTTAGTGAAATTAAATCATTGAACTGCATGAGCCTCTCTGTTTGTCTGCATTTGGGTCTTACTCACCGTGACAGTTGAGTCTCATTTTAAGTCATCAGGACACAATAATTTATGGTTGAGAAAACAACATAAATCTCCAGTTGTCACTCAACCAGTGAAATGTTTCAACATCAGCAACAAATGGAAAATGTACAGCCTATATCAGGTCCAGTCATAAAATCATGAAATGAATACATGATTCTTTACATGTGGTTACAAGTATTTCCATGTTGTTTAATCAAAAATCAAGAAGTCAGACATTTTAACCTGCAGCCTCAAATCTCACATTCCCAAATACTATTTACAACCTGAGAGCTGATGTGAATAATGTTTGTAAAGTGGAAACTCTTCTCTACCATCTTTCCCATGAGACCTGAATGCAGCATCAGTGTTACAGGCTGTGACTCCTGTGAACAAACTGACATAGTGTGATATCACATATATTGAAATCTCTCTTTACTGATGTTGTTTGAAGCTGCCAAAGGCTCAGTGAAGTTTGTCCACGTCTTCCTGCAGTGAACATCACAGCAGGTCAACAAGTGAAATGTGAAACCTGATGCACAACACAAGAGGGCGCCTTCATCCTGCTAACCAGGGATGTAGAGGAGGTTAAAGCTCCTCAACTCACTTTGTCTGCATGTTTTAGTTAAGAACATGTTTTTAGGCTGATAAAAACCTGTACAGTAAAAGTACATTGTGTCATACATCATGGTAATTCATATTCTTTGTTGGTTGTTTAGCTTATGATACTCACTGACTGGAGGTTTTACATTAGATGGAAACACTGAGTGTGAGTCCCTTACTGCTGTTTAATAATTGTATGAATAAAGAATTTGAAACCTCCAGGTTTATAATAATTTTTTTTGAATTTCCAGACTTAAGTTGGTTCTGCACTTGAACAATAAACAGACTTTATACGTAAAGTTTAAAAGTCTGAAAAGACGTAGAGCTACATTCATAAATAGGCCAAATCAATATATTGATCGATAATATATATTGCAGATATATGTCTGTATAAAGCAATATATTAAATATAGGAAATTGTTTAATAAAAATTACATTCATTTCACTCAGTCCAAATATCCAGCACCTAATTTCAGCATAGCAACTCTTCAGCCTCAGTGGACGACAGAGAGCCAGCGTCCTCATGTGAAGAGAAGCAGTTTTCTCCTGCAG
>SEMN01001986.1:0-18266 GCA_005408345.1 Macquaria australasica | reverse complement strand
ACAAGCAGTTATTAAGTTTGAAAAGGTACGTGCTCTTGTTTCTACAGTGCCTCACATTAGCATGGGTGGTCCTGAGCCCGCAGTGTTAGTATGTTGCTCTGTGCACCTAGCCTTGTGTTTGATCTCGGAGGCCCCTACACCCCTAATACCACGTACAGTCATCTTTAAAGATCCCATGTAATAGGCACATGAACTTCCTTGAAAGCAGCTCGTTCCTGGAAAACTATGCTTAAAGTCATCACAATCCCTCCTATATGTCTGCCTCTACCAAATCAGTGTTTTATACTTAAGATGTATAATTTCTAGCCCCAACATCCTGTTTTAAAAGGCAGTACATCACATCAAGGATATCATGTCATGGAACTCTTAAAGCAGAGCTGTGAAAACCCTGCTAACTTTAATGGAAGTGTGTGTGTTTCTGTGCTCATTTCATAGGGTATTTACTTGCAAATGGATCATGTTAAATCATAGTTTGATGACTCAGTTTAAAGTTTTGCGAGTGTCATATCCCATTTCCATTAGTAATCAAACACTGGTAATACATTAGAGCTGCAGAGTGGGAGGGCTTCCAGTGGCAACAATGGCAAACACACTTTATACAGAAATACTGAACCCATTTGGTTCCAGGCAAAACTAGAGAAGGTCGTCTGGTAAACTTACTGCTGGGCTACCAGTAATGATTTGTGTGTGTGTGTGTGTGTGTGTGTGTGTGTGTGTGTGTGTGTGTGTGTGTGTGTGTGTGTGTGTGTGTGTGTGTGTGTGTGTGTGTGTGTGTGTGTGTGTGTGTGTGTGTGTGTGTGTGTGTGTGTGTGTGTGTGTGTGTGTGTGTGTGTGTGTGTGTGTGTGTGTGTGTGTGTGTGTGTGTGTGTGTTAAGCTGCGTAAAGCTCAGAACAGGCTGGTGGATCTGTGTGATCTACGCAAGAGGCTTAATGTCTGTACTGGGACTGACTGGGCTGGAGGCTGTGAGAGATGGAGACTCACACAAGTACGCGCAGATCTGTCTGTGCATCGACAGTATACTTGAGGACCCTCATTAACGTAATGCATTCACTATAACCCCAACCTTAACTTAAGCTATGTTTTAAAAGTGTCAAACCGCAAACAACCCTTTGAATAATTAAAGTTGGTTGAAATGTCCTCACTTTCCAAAAGTGTCCTCACTCTCTAAAAACTCACTTAAAACTCAAGCTGGTCCTCTCAAAGATACACAAATGGTCACATGAAAGTTTCAAAAACTGAGTGCTAATAACCAGAAAACAAAAGAGGCAGTCTAAAGCAGGGAGGAATGGAAAAAAAAAGACAGATGGAGAACAAGACAGAGAGAAGAGAGAGAGAAAAGACAAAGACAGAAGGTTGTACACAATGGCTACAGCAAGGATTGATTAATATGGGCTATTAAACTATAACACCAGATCATAGTCTGGTCCCTGTGGCCATATTACGGTGACATGATGAAGCGCCTGTATTAGCCATGGGAGAGTGCTAGTGATGCAGATAATAGCCAAGTCCCAGGAGACCTGCAGAGGGAATTAATGCTGCTGTCTGACACACACACACACACACACACACACACACACACACACACACACACACACACAGGCATAGATGCAGACGCTCACACACACACACAAGCTGACAGAATCATTTACATATATGCACACACACTGGCAGGAATGAATACAAACACACACATACACACTTTATAAAGGTATGGCTATACAGTACGCACAGATGAACACACCTTTAAGTGCACGTTAATTCTTTTTTTCGCTGACAAGAACTCCACCCCTCATTCAGGGTAAATGCATACATACACTATAACACTATCTCATTCTTTTCTGTTTGTTGCAATAGGAGGAAATGAGGTGGAAGGAATAAGGATTATTCTGCTATCTATACCTAGCACACACACACACGCGCGCGCACACACACACACACACCCTCTGTATAATTTCCTCACCACTGTTAAGCCTTTGCTGTAGCTCATTGTTACTACAATTCCATAGTTCTCAATTTTCTGCACATCGGTAGCATTTGAAATTTTCCGATGCTAGCGTAGATACATACCGGAGTTATGGCACTGATACCAAATTGTTTTTTGTTTTTTTTAATCCTTACATTCAGAAGGGTTCGTAAAAAGTCTTGAAAGTTTGGAAAATGCTTATGTTGTGTTTTCAAGAGTGCTTCAGTTCGAATATACTCCTTGAAAAGTGCTTGATTTTCAACATAATCTGGTGTTTCATCTACATAATCACGTAAACCAAAAATCTTTTAATATTTGAAATGAAACAATCCTGCCAACATATTTGTTTGTTGTCTCCTGGCATTTATAGCAACAATTGGAAATTTTGGTTTAGCTACCTTGAAAGTGCTTGAATTTTACTCTTAAAAAGCTGCACGAATCCTGAGAAATACTACAAGAATGTTTTTCTACAAAAACCTTTAAACAAATTGAGCCAAACTCTTCAAATGTTAAATGTTGTCAAAGAAGCTGTACAAGAACTTTGTCTAAATAAATAACAGTCTGAAATTACCAAAATTATTATTTAAATCTGAAACTGTCTGATCAAAGAATGTGAAGAAGAGTGCAAATCTGAGCAATCGTTCTGTTTCTCTGTGCTAACGACACATTTTGGTCAGAAGTGGTGGAAAGAACTGTACTTAACTCTTTTGTTTTATCTTTCCCCTCTTTTGTGCTCTCTCTCTTCATTAATCTCCCTCTTTTCTCTGCCTCAGTGGGAGGAAATCGGGGAAGTGGACGAGAACTACGCTCCCATCCACACCTACCAAGTGTGCCGGGTCATGGAGCAGAACCAGAACAACTGGCTCCACACCAACTGGATCCTGACGGAGGGCGCCCAGCGGGTCTTCATCGAGCTCAAGTTCACCTTGAGAGACTGCAACAGCCTGCCCGGGGGGGTCGGTACCTGCAAGGAGACGTTTAACATGTATTACTATGAAACGGATGGGGACGAGGAGGAAATGGAGGACGGAGAGATGAGAGATGGAACGGGGATGACAGAAGAGGAAGACAGGGCGATGAAGGAGAGCAGATATATCAAAATTGACACCATAGCAGCTGACGAGAGCTTCACTGAGCTGGACCTGGGGGACCGCGTGATGAAGCTCAACACGGAAGTCCGCGATTTAGGTCCCTTGATCCGGAAAGGCTTCTACCTGGCATTTCAGGATTTGGGGGCCTGTATAGCTTTAGTCTCCGTGCGTGTTTTCTACAAACGCTGTCCGTTTCTAGTGAAGAGTTTGGCCGAGTTCCCCGACACCATCCCGGGCTCAGAGGCGTCGCAGCTGGTGGAGGTAGTGGGCCGCTGCGTCAATAACTCTGTGCCTTTATATGAGCCTCCCAGGATGCATTGCAGCACCGAGGGAGAATGGCTGGTGCCCATCGGGAAGTGTGTGTGCCAGCCGGGGTTCGAGGAAATCAACGGATCCTGTCAAGGTAAGAGGGGAAAGTACGTGTGTGGAGTAGTGCAAAAAACAATACATCGATTGCGTAATTTTAATAATCAGTAAGTCATTTAAGTAATTAATCAAGCAAAAGCGCCAAACAAATTCTTAAATGTGAGAATTTGCTGCTTTTTGTCCAGTGCTCCCTTTTTTGGTCTTTTTAGGTTTGCGAGTGCACGTGCATCTGTGTTTCCTTTTGGGTTGCTATCTGCACCCTGCTTGTTTATTTTTATATTCATGCACATGTTTGTATTGTGTGCTTTAGTGTGTGCACGGATCTGTTTATTCTTTCAGTAAGTGTTTCTTACTGTGTGTGTGTGTGTGTGTGTGTGTGTGTGCGTGTGTTTCACCCTGGCTTAGTGGAGGGTATTCCCCCGAGCCCCGCAGCACTTTGCTGCTCTCATACAGCCAATGTTCTGCTCTGACTCGAGCCCAAACATTCCCATCGCTGACCTTAACTGCCATTTCCACGGCCACCCAGGGCCTCTCTATTTTTCTCTCCTTCACTCCTCTTCAATCTTCTCCTGTGCTGTCTTGAAATTACTCAATTTTCAGACTTGCACACTAGACTCTACTTGTGCAACCAAGAGCAGCTCTGAGTGGCATGGCGAAATTTCATACAAATTCCAGAGAACAGTCATTGTCGCGGCATGAAGCTGCGCGGCACAGAAAGTTGAAATGCGTGATTATTTGGCAGCTCTTGAGCATTTCATCTCTTCACACAATGCCCTGCTGATCAAGCGTCAGTCTCAAGCGATGAACTAAAAGATTGGTCTCAATTGCTCAGCTACATACGGCCAACTCTTGAAGAGCACATGGAGAGATTGACTTTATGTTTTGCTTTTCCTATTTGCACATGTTTTTGAGTGAGTGTGTGTGCAGTATAATAAATCATAATTATATAAACCTACTCCATTGCACAAAACAATTGCCCACTGCAGTTTCAGCTGTACTGAAAATAGGAATGTTGGTTTGTAGCATAAAATCATGTCCAACTAGCCATGGCTTACATACTAATACTCCAGATATACTCTATTATCCCTGTGCCTTGGTGGCAGTGGTTTCAGGGAGCACTTATCTGTTCACATATCTGTTTTTCCATTGAACTCACCACACAATGCCTCTGGAAGATCCAACAGTAAATCCTGACCTTTTAGAACCAGCACCTCTCTTAGCTATGAGCAGTTCATTATAATCAAATGGTAGCTGTGAAACAAAGTGTGCACCATCTTTAGCTTAACTTCGTCAGACATAGAGTCTCTGTGGAGGTGATCATTAGGAAATAGCTGTCAGTTTGCCACTGGCCTGCCTGGAGTCACACTGCCACAGACTGTACAGTCACACAGACTGTTGCAGATCTGTGGTTGACAAGGCTAAAAAAATCATTCTGGTGTTCAGCAGTAATGCATGAGAGCTCCTTCTGTACTGTGTATATCAATGCCACCCAACAACAGGCTGTAGTCACGAGTATTAAAAAACATCCACTAAATTTGTGCAGTTTTGGAAAGGAACATCTTTGAGGCTGTTATAGAGCACCACTACTACATTACTGTACTAAAAAGGAACGTATATGTGCGAGAATGAAAATGTGTGAACTTACACAAAATAATGCAATGTTATGGCTTTTTGTGCCATGTATACATATTTTGCATGTAACGAAATGCATTTTTCTAATTATGGGCCCTTGGACTTATCACATTATTTGCAATGTGCAGATATCTGTTAGTTTTACTTGTGTGCTTTAGCTGTTGTCATGCTAATGCTTATGGTACACAATACTGTAGGCTGCAGTTTTGTTTTCTCCAGTTTTTAGCATGCTAGCAGCGTGGCTGTAGGGATGGCGACTGACAAACCAGCTGTCACTCGCTCGGTTTGTCGGACCACCCACCACTTTGGTCCAGACTGAAATATCTCAACAACTATCAGATGGTGTGGCATGGAATTTTGCACAAACATTAATACTCGCCAGAGGATGAATCCTCTTTGGTGACCTCCAAAATGTTCCTCTAGCGCCACTATAGGCTTGACATTTTGTGCTTCAGACTGAAATATCTCAACAATTACTGGATGGATCAAAATGTAATTTGGTACAGATATTCATGTCTCCCTCAGAATTAGTTGTAATAGCTTTGGTTATGCCTTAACATTTCATTTAGTGCTGTCATCAGGTTAAAATTTGTATTTGTCCAACACTTTGGTTTATGACCAAATACCTGCGAAGCTTATAACATTCACATCAGCCTTAGCTGTACTTTGTGTTTACTGCTAATTAGCAAATATTACTATGCTATTACGCTAAACTAAGATGGTGACCACGATAAGTATTATACCTGATAACCTTTGGCATGGAATTATTGTCATTGTGAGCTTTAGTATGCTGATGTTAGCATTTAGCTCAAAGCACCACTGTAAGTATAGCCTCACAGAGCCGGTAGCGTGGCTGTAGACTCTTAGTCTTGTTGTTATTAAGAGTATGATTCTTTTAAGTAAAAGGAACATGCATTGATGGTGCTAACAGTAATACATTATTTACGGTACGTCAGCTGCATTGCTCCAACACCTTGTCACCTGCATATGCAATACCTCTGTTTATGTACACTCGGGTGCAGTTATAGAAATGTGATTCAGTAGCACTTTAAAAACTATGAAATTAAGCACAGAATCTTAGTTTACACAGGGAAAGACCAATTGAAGTACATAGTTTATAGTAATATTTTTGTATGTTTTCCCATCTAAATGTGGGTAAATTATCCCACAGTATCATCTGCATACTATGCATATGCAAATGTGTCATATTACAACTGAAACCAAAAGCAACATGGAGGACTTTTTAATTTTCAAGTGGGCAGATGACAATGTGCTGAATACTAAATACTATTATTCACAAGGTTTAGAAGCCTATATAGTTAATTTGAAATGTGTTTTCCATTTTTCCATACACAAAAAGACTTGCTAAGCATTAACAGAGAAGTGGTTTGTGTCTGTATGGAGCTGGTGTGGACAGCAGCTAAGATTAAAACTGTGTTTTTGTTTCATGAGACATGAATGAAAAACACAACTGAGTCTTTTCTGGTGTCGACTGAAAAGAAAAAAAGAAGAAAAAAGGGCATTCCATTTGTACCCCCTTTTCACTAACGGGTGTGAGGGTGTTAGTTTGATAAAATCTGACCCTGCCACCATGCATTGCAGGAAGCTCACAGTACGCCGCATGGCCTGTTTTCACTGTCCTGCTGCAACAGAACAAAGTTTTAAGGTTGCAGAAGGTTTAACTGATTTCCATTTTAATGAGTGTTTTGCTTTCCAGGAAGATGAAGTTGTGTGATATGCAAATTCTTACCATTGGTTAAACGTTTTAGAATAAAAACATCACCGGTGCTCACAGTTAAAATAAGTTTTTCTTTTCATCGTGGTCCAGATATACAGCAAAATGAAGTACACAAACATAAGTAACAGTAGTCAGAGCAGAACACACTCCCAGCAATTAATGAAGCTACAAGATGATTTTTTTTATCTTACAGTTTTATATGCAAATGAGACTGTTAAACTGACAGCCTTTGAAACCATCTACAGAGAGAAACCTGGCACGGTTTAGTCTCTCTCAGCTTTGTTACCATGTGTTCTCTGCTTTAGCAAACACTTTTTCATGTGCATTTCAGTCACTCAGAGTGTGAAGTGTTGAATTCGTTTTTTTTGGGAGGTTGAAAGAGTGCCTGGATTCCATACTGCGAGGAGTTGTGCATTCAGTGTCATTTTTTTTTTTTCTTCTTTTTTTTTTTTGGTGGTGGTGGTGGTGGTGGTGGTTGGTTGCCTTTCAGATGTAGAAGTGTAGTGATTTCATTTCCACTCTATTATGTCTATTTTGCCCTCTCAGTGAATGTCAGTGTGTTTTATAAAAGGGTAGAGCTGTTTAAAAAAGACATGGAGCATTGTTAATAACCAAATTTTATTTTATAGCCTGTTCAGCCCTTTCAGTTGGTGCTTTAAGCATGCTTGTCTTACTGTAGCCTCTGAATCAGTGGGCTGCAGGTACAATGCGTGTATATGAGAGAAAATGTGTAAGTGTGTGTGGATCCTGGCTGTATTGGCTTTGTGTGCTGCCTAGTAGAGCATGATTTAACGCAGCCTTTGTAAATGTAGGACAGAACTCGTTATGGACAGCTCTTTCTCCTCCTCTTTGTCTTTTTTTTCCTCTCATTCTTACATCTATAATTCTTTCTTTCTCACTCTTTTTGTCCCTTTTCCTCTGTCTTTCTTTCTCTCACTCCATCTTTCTGTGACTGCCTATCATTCATTGCCTCTCCATACCTCCCTCTTTCTCTTCCTCTTTATTGCTGCCACCTACATTGGCACTCTCCTGTCTTTTACGCTCTTGCCAGTGCCTCTCACTCCACTTCCCTCTCCTCCCCCCCTTTAAAGATCTGTCCATCTTTCTCAAAAGTACATCTGTATTAATGGAAAACAATAAGCCACAGTACAACAGCACAGCCAAAGGCTTTCCACAGTGGGGAAATACTGAAGAACGCTAGACAAAATTGTCACTGTACAGTAACAAATGTATGGGAATGCATTGTTGGATTTGTGTTGTTGTTCATTGCTTTGCTCTGCTATTGTCCAGCCTCTGTGTTTGATTATTTTATTTGTCATTATTGTTATTTCTTCATATGACAGCATAGGATTAAAATCATCATGTAATATTTTTATAGTATCTGTTTGTTTTAGTATCAGCGTAGCAAGAGTGAAAGAGACATAGAAAGTAAATATATTTAAATACAAAGTGTGTGGTGATCCCGTCTTAAGAGTTAATATTGTGTCAGATGACATGTAAAGATATTGTATGTGGTTGTGTGAGAGATGTATGGATGTAGGCACAACTTTAGCTGGGATAATTGGTGATGGCCTGCAGCAGTGTCAGCCCCGCAAGACTGAACAGAGAGGAGTGGGGAGTACATTCATGGGTAGATGGATGGATGGATAGACGGAAGGATGGGAGGATTACAGAGAGGAGAACTAAGTGATGGCAAAACAAGGGGACACAAGATAAATTGAAGATTTCTCACCACAGGGTGTGAGGGCAGAGAGACAGAGATGGATGAGTGTTGTTTCAGTGGTGATGGCGAGAGAGGAAGGATCACTGAGGATAGAAGTGGCCAGATGGATGAAGAGATGGATGAGAAGGAAGGATGGGATTGTAGATTGAGTTCAGCTTCGCAGATGTGATTTAGGCTGAATGAATACTAGAAGGAATGTGGGACAAATGGCTGAATGGAGTACTGAGTGAATTGGATAATATTCAGGATATGACATTTACAGGGAACATGAGAAACCTGGTTATTTATATCCTTTTATACATTATTCTCAGCCAATTTCTGTCATGTCTTTATAAATTGGGCATAAGGAATAACCATGTTTGTAGTCTGGCTGCCAGGACTGCATTCAACCCTCTGCTGGATTTGGCTTCTCCATCTGATCACCAGTAACAGAAGATGAGAACAACAGTACTAAACTCAAACCAAACTTTAATTACATTTCATTACATCATTTATCAGCACATTTATTTTATTTGTTCATTCATATTTTGTCATATTTTTTCATTTAACTAACTACTCAGCAAATTGAGTTGAGGATGCACCAGCACTATGTCCGACACTGATCAGAAACCTGGATAAGGTGTTAACACGGCATGTTATCTCAACAGAAATCAGGTTTCTCAAAAATGGTATACGATCTTATCCAGGTTTCTGGAAGCATGGTATGATGTTTGCATGTGCAATCACATAAACAGGATACTCAAAAAGCCTGATTGCAACTAGGTTATTCATGTTCATGCAAACACACTCAGTGAGTGTGAAGGAATGATGAAATTGTTTACTGGGATCCCTATTAGTTGTTGCCATGGCAGCAACTACTCTTCCTGGGGTCCATATTCAAATGAAATAATGTTTTCACTTGCACTTCATAGAGTAAACAGTAAAGTTCCAACATGAACATTGCATCCAACAATAAGATGACATCAAAAACATACATGTACTAAACATTAAAAGAAATGGTAAAATAAGGGCGTAAAGAATTGTTTGAATGATGGAATTTGGGCTTGAAATAATGTTGCTATAATGTAATAAGGGCTTAATAAAAAGCTGAAATGGCAGATTAAAGGTTGAAATTAATCTTGGCTGGAATATGGTTCCTTGAATGATGGAATAATGGCATATGAGCTGAGCGAACTGTTGTAATCATAGTAAAAGAGCTAAATGACATACTGGGATGATGGAATAAGGGCTGGATTCATTGTTGGAATAATAGAATAAGGGCTAAATTGGATGTTGGAAAGATGAAATGAGGGCTGACTTGAATGTTGGAATGATGGGATAAAGGCTGAATGCCATGTTGGGAAGATGAAATAAAGGCTGAATGGAATCCTGGGATTGACAGCTTTGTGATGTTCGAATTCGGGCTGCACTGAATTCACGTGACAGAAGAAAAAAAGGCTTGGAGGTGTAAAAGACGGGCAGCAAAGTCGGGGTGAGGGGGGAGAGGAGGAGAAGTTGGGGGAGGGTAGGAGTAGGCAGAGAAGAGGAAAGAGGATGACAGCAGATGAGAAATACAAATGAAAACAAGGACGACTGTTGGTATCATCAATTAAAAGAATCGCATGGAATGATAAGTGGAGTAAAAAGTGATTGAGTGCTGTTGACTGGAAGAATAATAAGACCACGGAGCATTTCGTTGAGCGAGTGCCGGCTAAGTGTGTCATGGGTAGAGCTGGATTTCCCTTGACAATACTTTGTTTCAGTGCCAGGGCTCCCCTGATGTTCCTCTGTGTTTGCCTGCCTGTCAGACGTCACTGCAGCATATGTCAAACTCGATCTGGTCATGGTGGCGGTGCTGCTGCCATCAGAAACTGTCTCACTGGTGTAGTAATGTGAGGAAGCTTTCTGCCTCCTCCCTCTAGGGGGTTATGGGATAGCGAACAAGCGGCTCGCACTTGCAGTGTGGGTCACTTGTGGTTGATGGTGTGGCGACAAGGCTATTACAGTCACTTGTATAACTCGGAGATACACAAGTGATCATGGCGGCATCTGCTATTTCAATATGATTAACCATATGTGCTGTTAAGGATCTGAGTTTCAACACCACCTTGCTTTGGGTTGCTTTATTTATAGTATTTAGATAGTTCATTAAAGAGTAGTAGTTAAAACATCGGTTTCTTTTCTTTTACCTTTATAAACAAAATTTTACGGGGTTCCCAGTAAAAAGGAAAAAGTCAAACATTTTATTCATTTTCTTTCATGGATGCGATACATTTCTTCCATATTTATTCTTCTCGTTTAACTATCATCTATCTTTGATGGCTGTAGATTTTAAAATCAGTGTTACATATCAGTGCAATATTAGCCCCACTGCTATGGATGCAAGAGTGTAGCCTAAACTTGTGGATGCAAAATTTTGATCAGATCTCACTGGACCAATGGCATCACAAGTCAGATATTTGCTCCCCTGTATCTGTTGCAATGTGTACAGTATTCAGTAACGTTTACAGATATAGAAGTTATGACCTGAGTTGCTCAAGAGACAGAACAGCATGGTGAATGATAGTGCAGAAATCTGCAAGTGACAGGAAGCCTTTTTGATTCCATCATCTCCTGAAAAATGAATGGACTGGATTTATTGCAGAAAGAGCCGCCATTCATCTTTTTAGATCCTGTTCAACTGGAAGCTGCTACTGGTTTCTTTCACTACACTCTCTCTCTTTCACTCTGTACTCTCCTCCTGCATCGCTCTCTCTCCTCCATCTTTCTCCCCAGCCCCTCTCCATCACCCCATCATCTCAACGTGGTGATGCTGTCATGACAACTAAAGTGCTTCCTGAGTGCTTGTTGGGTAAACTGACTTTCCCAGAAGTGCTTCCTCCCTTTTACCCTTCCCTCTGCTAACATGCGCACACATTCACATGCTTTTTTCTATTCTTGTGAGGAGCCTAATTGACACAGTACATTGCCTAGCCCCTAACTCCATAACCATAACCAACATAACTAAGTGTCTAACGCCATTTGCCCTAACCTTAACCTAAACCTAATTCTAACCTTACCCCTAAACCCAAGTCTAAACCCTCAAACACCACTTTGAACAAATGTGGGCCAGCCACAATGTCCTCACAAAGATATAAGAGCACAAAGACACACACATTCCTGCAGTTGGTGAAATATTAATAAAATGCTTAATTCAGCAGAGCAAGCTTCTTTCCATGAAAGCCTGCTCGTCTCCAGAGTCTCAGTCAGAAGTGGCTTGTAGGACTGGTTAGATTGGTAGTTGTGGACACCTCTGATGCACGCAGGTCAGGTGATGAGTTTCCCAAATGATACAGTTTACAAAAGAATTCACAGCAGTTACACATTGTTGACATTTTTTCCTTGCACCTTCTTTAGAAGTCTCAAAGAGGTCACGGTGAAGTTGAAATATATGTACACTTGTAAACATCATGAGATAAGTGTGGGATGGACCTGAATTTTTGTATCTCAATGCTGACTTTAATTCTGCTTTTTCTTCCTCGCTGTAGGAAAAAGCTGCATGAGTTTATGAATTTTTATTTGACATTTACAAACTGAAACTTTTATATATTACTTTGCTGCTAGTCCTGTGATTGACTGGAGACCAGTCCAGGGTGTACCCTGCCTCTCGCCCAATGTCAGCTGTTACTTTTGTGCTTTAGGAAAATTTGGACATATGCAGCCATTGAAAAACTATTGTAATACAACACCTGTATATGGCTCTAAGTTACCTGATAATTTCTTGTAACGTAAAAAATAAATTACATCAAAACAACTTCTCCTGGTAATGGAATCAAAGTTACATACAAAAGTACATTAGCATGCATCTGGTAAACCTAAGGTAGGACTTACCAACTCACTGCGTGTGCATCTGCAAACATGTGCCTGGACGCGCATAAACGTGCACACAAAAACACAAATGTGCTGCATACTAATAATTAGTATGCAGCACAAATAATTATTATTTGATTCACAACCAATTTCATGCACATGCATTTCACATGTATGTCGGACCTGACAGCTCTCCACCTTTTGCTGAGATCACATGTCTCAGGAGTATTGTAATGGCATTGAGATCCTGACCCTTGTACGCCTAATCTGTGGGTGCTTGCAATTTGTGTTTCTCAGTTGTTGGTCCTTTGCTGAGGAGTAATTCTTTCAAGTAAATGAGTGTCAGCTAAGTGCCCTGAGATAACTTTGTTATGATATGGCGCTATATAAATAAAACTGAATTGAATTGAATTGAATTAATTGCTGAGATATAATATGTAGTCTGGTGTCATTGTTGGTTGAATTATTTCCCAACACATCTGGTCAGCATAACTTGACACTTGATTTATCATTATGATGTATTGCTAATGTTATCTCCCCCGCTAGACTTTCATGGGACAATAAATTAGTTTGTGTTCGAAAGCTATTGTGACCTGCTTGACCTCTTGGTTTCTGCTTGTGGCCTGATTGTGAGAATAAATGGGTGCTGAACAATGACCTCCTTTGCCATCCAATAGACAGGAAAACCCCATTGACTTGATTGTATATTATTATGGTATTATCATCTGGCTTTGTTTGTGTTCACACACAGGCACATACAAATATGAGCATGCATGCACACATGCAGAGGCCTACACACAAACACAGTACACAATAATACTGAAGGTATGACACCCCCTCATTCATGCGCACATACACACACAAATAGGCACACACACGCTGTGTTTATGTTCCTTAGGCCAGTAGCTCGCTGTGGGACAAATACAGGAACAGGATATTTACCGTGTTTCCTTGCCTGGTTTATTGGTTAGTATAGTTTCTCTTAACAACATAGGCATTGTATTGAGCTTCAGCCTTACCATTTTTGTGTTTCTTCTGTCAAAGCTTACTTTTATGTCAATCCTGCTGAATCTGTGTACAGTTGGAAGAGTGACAGGAGAGATGGAAATGTAAGTGGATGTCACGTGCAACAGATAGTGTGAGCCATTTGGCTTTTTGTTCTTATTTTGTTTGATTGTGAAGTTCTGATTGATATTCAGTGTTGGAACATAACTACAGTAAGAATAGTTTAAGTGTAGTTACTCAAGTAGTGTAATTAAGTACAATTTTGAGGTACCTGCACCTTCCTTGGGTATGTCCATTTTATGTTACATGTATTACTGTCGAGTAGACTACCCTACAGTATATAAAATAGTTAAAATTACACTTACCAGCTCTTACCAGGTTCAACATTAAAATGCTGCTTACATGTTATTGCATAAGTACTAATAATACACTATATTATTATTATTATAACAATGCATACATTTTGAGTACTTTTAATACTTTGAGTACATTTTGATGGAAATGTTTCTGTACTGTAGCATAAATTTTACTTGTAATGGAGTATTTTTACATTGTGGTATTGCTACTTTTGTTAATGTAAAATGTTTCAAGTTCCTTATCCATCCAGACCATTTTCTATTTTCTGGTTTATAAACTTGTACAGTTCACACATCAGTTGGCCAACTAACCAACTGGTACTGACAGTAGCCATGTCTTCAGAATGAAACCTTTGATCCTGTGATTTTTATTTGTTTGTTCCGTCTCAGTATTTGGATCCGTACTGTGTCTATGTCCATATAAATGAATTTAAATCCAACATTCTGTTGACAAACAGTTGGGGCCCTTAACTTTAACTTTTTATACCCCCATCCCCCCTTTGATTATGTCTTTCTCCCTCTTCCTTAATCGCTTACTCCCTCTAATTCCACCAAACGACAGCCAGTCATATAAATCAACATGTTTACAATGAAATGTTTCCAATTAAAGAGGACGCTCACTAAGAAGCATCAACGGACACCGCTGGATCCTTAATTGCCTGGGCTGCCAGTGTGTGATGCATATTAATTACGTATTAACCTCACACACAAACGTACACACAAACGCATACAGGCACATTAGTGTGTATTGCATATTAATTACCTATTACCCTTTGTGCTGTGCATTAAGAGCTGCGTGGCATCAGAAAGACAGCTTGCCCAAGGGCAACACACACACACACACACACACACACACACACACACACACACACACACACACACACACACAGAGAGTAATACCACCAACGCCGTTTATTCAGATTGCATTCACAATGAGGAATGAGTCTCAGTCAGCCAGCCATGACCATAACTAATCTCCCCACATGAAGTGTGTGCGTGTGTTCGGATATAAAGATGTATGCGTGAGTGGGTGTGTCCCTTTTTTAAGACAATTAAACAAGTAAAGCACCTGATCCAGAGATCTAACAGCCTGTCTGTCTTTGCATCTGGAGATGTTTCATTGTAGGATATGCAAGGGATGATTAAATTAAATGAAGAAAATGGTTGCTGAAAAAATATTATTTTAAAGTTTCATAAAAAAGATAAAAATATATGAAGCTAGTGATCGATAAAGTAAAACTGTGTGGTCTTGAAAGCTATATATACTATCATATTAACATGCGAACATTTTGCTAATGAAGCACACAAAATACAGCTGATGGTGATGGGAATGTCTTTAGTTTTGCAGGTGTTTGGTCTGAAACAAAGGCATTGGACATGATGATGGCTCTAGATGAAAAGTTACCATCCATAGAGTCCTAAAAATAGCATGGCTAAAATCTACAATAAATTGTCAAAAATGTAACTGTTTTATGCACAAAATATCTGTAAAATATCTAGTTTCTTCAAATCACTGTATGTGCATTGTACTTCTTTTTCACTGATCATGTTGTGAGGGTACATAGTTCTTGTCATTTAGAGTAAAAAAACTAATTTCTCTATGGTAGTTGATAGTGATTACTGCTTTCATTTAAACTGTATGTGTGAATGTACAGTGATGTCATTTAAATGACATTTAGTCAATTTGCATGATTTTCACTTTGGTCATGACAGCCACACCATGGACTTTAAGGCTACCCTTCAGCTGTGTTTTGCTCTTAGATTCCACACTGAACATGCACGTTCTTATTCCCTCTCTGTGGTATTTTAATCGCTTCATCCCAGTTTCAGCCTTCAGCTGGCTGTCCTGACCTTTATGCCCCCCTTTCGTCTGCGTGTGGTAAATCCTTAGACACATAATTAAGCAAAAACAGTCAAAAATGGAGCACGATGCAGTGTAACTATGTAGTCATTTGCGCTCGTGCCGTCATGTCATGTCTAACAATACCTGCTTTTATAGTTAATTTCAACACGTTATGTGTTCACTTTTCCTGTAGAGCATGGATAATCTATTTACCCGAAATGGAAATGAGCTAGAATTAATGATAATAAATACCTTAACATCTAGACTGTTGGTGCTTATTAGTCAACTGGAATTGACTTTCATTAAAGTGGCATGCAATGGATTTTTTTTTTTCACACCAATTTGCACATTTTAATTGCAAATGTTTATATCATTCTCATAATCATTTGCAACTTCCAGGGGAAAGAAATGCATTATTTTAATTTAATCAAAACACGTCATGTAATCTTCGACACCATTATCTGTCTATGCAAATGTCTGTGTCTATCTGGCTGGCTGCCTGTCTATCTTTCTATCTATGTTATATTAACATTTTTCAGCTAACAAATGCATTTTTATTATTGACCAAGAGTTGTGTAAGAGTCTTTCCCTAGACAAATCTGGGATCATATAGTGAACTTTATCTGATATGTTCCAGGTGTGTGGGGAATTAATAGAAAAACTAAGCAGTTATCATCAGCAGTGACAGCTTACAGCCACTGTGGCCAAAAAAAAAAAAAAATGAAAAGAACAGAAATCTCAAAACTTGATCAACAGGAAATCCGAGTGAAGAGCCACCATAGTACCACACTGTGCCCACAGCACACTGTTTGACTGACAGGTGATCTTTGGGGAGTGCAGCACAGACCCACCAGGAGGTGAGAACTTGGCACCTAAAATAAATAAATAAATAAATAAAAATAATCATAGTTACACTGGCATGATATCTGAACATACCATCTCAAATTATTAATATGCTCAAAGGGGCTTTTATTCGTCCGTACTTTTTCTTGCAGCTTTAACTCTACTCCTCTTCACTCTGCTCCACTTCACACGCGTGCCTTTGTGTCTGTATATGTGAAATGAGCTGCCACCGCATTTTTATTGATTTGGCCATGGGGGGTTGGAGGATGAAGTCAAGGAGAGCTAGACACCAGACTATGGCAATAAATCTGTATGCACCCATAAGTGTGTGTGTGTGTGTGGCAACGGGCTGAAGCAGACAAAGGATCAGGTGTGTCCTACTGCCCTGAATGCCACATTCCTCCTCTCTCTCTTTCTCACACACACACACAAACACACACACGTGTAGAAGGTGATAAGGTTGTACATCGTTATAGGTTGCAACAGAGTAAAATTAAGTAAATGGGAACGCAAAACAAAACTTGCATTTAGTAAGTAAGTAAAAATCAATACAGCAGGTAAGAGCCCATTTTTCTGCATTTATCCCTTCAACAAAACAAAAGACAAAAAAAATGTAAGGACAGCAAAAATAAAGCATTTAGACCATCTTTTCACATCGGAATAAAATAAACCCTAAAGGCATACATTACGGTCTGTGCTCTGTTGGGCATGAATTATCATTAAATGTATTACTATCTGCTTTTGAGGCATTCATGAAGCTGGCCTAGTTTTGAATGAGCAATGTCTTGAGTCTCAACTCATAATTAGTGTTTGTGTGGCATCCTACATGCCAAATACATTATATGAAAGGCTTTGTGTGTGTGTGTGTGTGTGTGTGTGTGTGTGTGTGCGTGTGGGGGGGGCAGAGGTAAGACATGGAACGATCCAGGGCAGAGGGAGAATTTTTCAGGCCTAATGTTCCGTGACAATGGACCAAGGTGCCGTCAAGGGGAATCAGAGCCACTGCTGCCTAACACCTGAAACACACACACACACACACACACACATACGCACACGCACACGCACACGCACACGCACACTCACATCTTCCCCTCCACCACTCCTCCTTTGTCTCATCCTCTCTCTTTTCTCTCCCCATTTCCTCTCGTAAACTTGGCTTTCTTTCTCTTATCCTCTCTTCCCATCGTTCCCTTTCCCCATCTTATTTCCTTTTTACCTTCCCATATTTTTTTCCCTTTCATATTCTTTATCCTCCTGTCCTCTTACCTGAAGTTTAATTATGTAGTTCTTAATCACAGTTACAGCCTGAATGGGCTTCACAACAGCCACATTAAGAGACAATGGGTGAAAACAACCACTCCTAACCTTCGAGACCTTAGAGGACACACACAGATGAAGCATCTCCTCTCTTTTGTCCTATACTCCTCTCTCTGGTATCCTCACCTCTGCTCCCCTCTCCTCTCCTCAACAATAAATGAAACAGAAATTTGTCATTGACTACAATATCTATGGACACAGTTATCTATGGAACTCTACTTGTCAAAAGTCCAATATCCCATTAGTATTTCATCCCCTATTGCATGTGTCTATTCGTATCTGTCTGCGTGCTTCAGTCAAATCAGGAAGAAAAATTATGCCGTGATAAGTCAGTGATTGGTTAGCTTGGGGGCGCAGCCATGGTGACAGGGGTTGTTGATGTATTCTTGCGTGTTAACATTCTGAGTGTGTCACCCTGCTGTCTACCTGCCCCACTTAAATCAGCCATGTTTGTGTGGGAGGAAGAGAGATTAGGTCTGTTTCTGTGCCTGTTGTATTTGTTTGTATATGTTTCACGTATGGGGCTTGGTGGGTACAATGTTTTGCAGTAGATGCAAGTG
>SEMN01001985.1:0-18293 GCA_005408345.1 Macquaria australasica | reverse complement strand
GAGAGATCATATTTCTCCAATATTAGCTTCTCTACACTGGCTCCCTGTAAAATCTAGAATAGAATTTAAAATCCTTCTCCTCACCTTCAAAGCCCTAAATGGTCAGGCACCATCATATCTTAAAGAGCTCATAGTACCCTATTACCCCACTAGAGCACTGCGCTCCCAGAATGCAGGGTTCCTTGTGGTTCCTAGAGTCTCTAAAAGTAGAATGGGAGCTAGAGCCTTCAGCTATCAAGCTCCTCTCCTGTGGAACCAGATCCCAGTTTGTGTACGGGAGGCAGACCCCCTCCTCACATTTAAGAGCAGGCTTAAGACTTTCGTCTTTGATAAAGCTTATAGTAGGGCTGACTCAGGTGACCCCTGAGCCCCCCCTTAGTTATGCTGCTATAGGCCTAGACTGCCGGGAGACTTCCTATGATGCACTGAGCTCCTCTCTCCTCCTCTTCCTCTCCATCTGTACGCACTCATATCCGATCAATGCTTATTACTAACTCAACTTCTTCCTGTAGTTGTGTGCTTTCTCTCTCTCTCTCTCTCTCTCTCTCTCTCTCCTGCTGCCCCTGTGCTCTACACCCACTGCTGCTATTACTGTTATTGCTCTTATTATTGGTATTACTATTATAATATTGCTATTAGTATTATTTCTATTAATATTAACATCAATACCATTACTACAACTATTACTTTACATCTCTATGTGGAACTGTATTGTGCTGCTGTATGTTCTCTTTCCTCCTGCTCTCTCTCCCGCTCCCCCCTTCCCCCTTCAACCCAACCGGTCGAGGCAGATGACCGCCCACCTTGAGCCTGGTTCTGCTCGAGGTTTCTACCTGTTAAAAGGGAGTTTTTCCTTGCCACTGTCGCATAGTGCTTGCTCATGGTGGGAACTGTTGGGTCTCTGTAAATATAAAGAGTCGGTCTAGACTTGCTCTAATCGAAAAAGTGCCCCGAGATAACTTTGTTATGATATGGCGCTATATAAATAAAACTGAATTGAATTGAATTGATAGCTTTAAGGCTACAGCACAGTGTCCAAACTATGTGATGTGTGCGTACCTGTGACCCTCGGGTCAGAACATGCAAGAACTGAATCCCGAACACTCTGGCCAGCTCGCTGGTTCTGCCAATGATGTCATGTTGCTGGAGAAGCTGCATGGTACCGTGCACACGGCTCACGTAGTGGTCCACCATCTTCCACCTAACACACACACGTCAGCATAATCATTAAAATACAATGTTTTTATTGACCAGATCAATCTGTTTCAATTACTTTTTAATGTTAATGTACCTAAACCAAAAATTCCCAGACTCTCAAAGCCTTTATCATCACATCTAAATCGTTGCTATAAATACAGGAGACAACAAAAAAATATGACGGGATCATTTCATTTGAAATATTAAAAGATTTTTGGTTTCCATGAGTGATTGTGTAGATGATGAAACACCAGATTATGTTAAAAATCAAGCATTTTTTAAGGAGTATATTTGAATTCAAGCATATTCCTAACCTTGAAAACATAAAAAATTATGCATTTTCCAGACTTTCAAGACTTTGTACGAACACTGTATTTTATTTATGGGGAAGTACTGGCCAAGACACAGGTCATGCTGATTCAAATAGAAATAGACATTAAAAAAAAAAAAAAAAAAAAAAAAACTAAAACTAAAAATCTGTGTTCACATTTCTGGTGAAGTGTGTTTGGTATTGGCACACACCTGTAGAGGTTGGTGTTGTGGTCGAACCAGTCAGACAGTGTGCAGTGGCTATACACGGGGAAGCGCTGGTGGAGTACATGGAAGGCCACATTCTCAAAAGTGTACCTGTTCAACGTCACCTGGAGGAAAAAATAAAAACCGTGACTTTTACAGAACTTTATCAAGCCACTCAGACTTTGACTTTGTTGATGTTGTCGATCAAATTCAAAGGTTCTGAAGGGTGAACCCAGGTGGAAAATGGATGTAGTATAGTGCTATAAAGTATACAATTTTTAAAACGCCTTTCCTTGTCTTGAAGGATTTTTAGACAGCATCTAGCATTCATTCATTTCACAAGAAAAAAAGTAAAAAAACAAAACAAAAACAGAATTATATACGTATTTCCTTATATCCTTTTATTCATTTTTATGACCCTTTTAGGGGTCCCAAACCCCCAGTTGGGAATCACTGTTTTATGATATTTCACAAATCCCATGACTCCTGGGATTGTAGGGCAAGAAATCAATGAGAGAAAATATCCCTGAAGACTCATAAAATGTCTCTGAAATTAGGTGAAATTTCCCCAAATCACACTATTGCCAACTATTGCATTTCACACACCATATTTCTATTGAGCTGTGATATAGTTAAATATGAATTTAACTACCGGCCACCAATAGCCACTGTAGGCCGCTCCTGGGAGCCTTTGACCAAGGCATTCCCTGTGTGTTCTGAGTGAGAAACGTAGCATTTTTGATAGAACAATCTTTGAGAAACTGAGCTCACAGCCTCAAGCTAAAGAAAGGGCTAGCGCCATGCAGACAGCTGTAGAAAATGCCAACCTACAGTGATCCACAGAGTAAATAAAAAACACAACCAAAAATCTCAATGGATGACGTGATGGATGAGGCAATATAAAAGAAGTTCAAACTATTTTTAATGGAACATTTTGAGTGTTTATTTGCCAAGGCTTTGACAGGCTAGAGGAATGAGAGAAAGTAGGTCACAAGCTAAAACTCTGAGTGCTGATGGCTGACAACAGCTTGTGTGGGAGGGGTTGGAGGTCATGCTGGGACACCTGCCTCAGTCTTCATCACCCTCCACAGGTTGAGGGTGATGCGTCCGATGATGTTGATCTCAGTCATGGTGTTGGCTCCGTACTCATCCCTGTCTGCAGTGAAGCGGTTCTCTTTGGAGTCACCTGAGGACACGCACAGAGACGGAGACAGCCAATTACAGAGGAGGAGGGGAGCCGCCAGAGGCTCTCCATTCAGCTACTACACACAAAACAGGGCCACACATGTTTGCACTTATCTACAGTGTGTACATGCACATGCACACACACACACACACACACTTTCTTTTGAGCTGGATTTAATGATTTCCTTCAGACTGGCTCAAAAACAAACGCTTGCTTGAGAAGAAAATAAAAGCGCACTTGCACACCTTGGGTCTGATAGGCCTTCCTAACTTTCAGCAGCCACACTTAAACTGTCAGATTCAGTAATCGACCGATAATTACTAGTGCAAAATCCTGCACATGTGCAATATGCAGCTGTGAGCTTAACAAGCGTCAGTGTCAATTTATGGATTTGGTCTGATGTGGCAGATCCTCTTCTAAACAGAGAGGAACTTAATAGTCGACCACCAGCTGGGGTTTACTGTGTGGAACATGGCAGAGTAAGCACTGCTGTTCATAAAGTAACAGCAAGCTCAGCTAATAACTTTTCTCATAGAAAACATTTAGATATACACAAATAAGTTAGGTACTGTTGGTATTGTAGTTACCTGGTCTATGGGGTTATATTTAACCTGGAAGCCTCTACCTTTGAAGCCGTATTTGACATTCCTCTAGAGTCCAGTAGGTATGGTGTCAGACCACAGGACTGCTTAGCTTAAATCACTGCCATTTAAAGGGGCAGTGATTTAAGCTGGTTCTAAGGACCAAAATACAATTCCTGAAGGCTCATCAGATGCCAAAAAAAACAGGTTTTTTGATGACCACCATGCGTTTTCTTTGGCAGGAGACCTCTGTGTACAACTGAAATGACTAATGATGTTGTGCTTTTTCACCTAGGGCTAATTATAGTGCACAAGAGTACCCCTAAATCCCCAAAATTTACTCACAGCTCAATGTTGTTTTCAGTTTTTTTATTCAACATAATTCACAAATGAGTTTCTGAACACCATCAGTGAGAATTTGATGGTGCTGAAACAAAACCAGGAAGTGTATCTACGGTACAGAAGTGTATCTAAAAAAGGATCAATTAAAAACTTTCTATCCAGACAAATCAATACTTGGACATATGCTTTTCTACATGAGTCCATCATTTGCATACAAATGATAGACTTTGAACTCTTATGCCCTACCTGGCACTCGTGAAAGCTGCTGACACAGGTCCACTCCGAGCGCTGCGGCCCGCTGGAGAAGGTAGCCCCAGGAATGCATCTGCACCTCATACCCCACCAGGATGTCTGGGTCAAACCTGACAGAACATAGCCATGTTAGAACAAAGGGTGTATTTTCAGAGTAATATACAGTAGCTGCTTAGGTTAGTATTTCATGACCCAAATAATGTTATAAAAACTCATATATATTATCTTCTGTTCCCTTATAATGTAAGAAGGAAGGAAGTCAATTTTAACTGCTTCAGAAAAGCTTGTGAGTGATGCCTGACCACCAGCAAAGTGGTGACAACCCACTCAATCACTGTATATTCAACAGGAGCAGTATATAAAGGAGCTGTGCTGACACCTGCTTGGCCACACATACACACCTCCTCATGATGGTGATCAGCTCCTGAAATAGCACCTTCTCATCAGTGGCGTATGTCACCTGTAACCCAGAGACGCCCGACCTGACCAGCAGGGGCGCTGTTCCTCTGTGACCTGCTGAGGGCATTTAAACAGATTCATCAGCCTGACTGTACCTAGGCACTGATTATGTGACTATAAACAACCCACATAAACAATGCTGCTACTTAGCAGTGCTATGATATAATTAGTTCTAACCTTGCTCATAACTTTGATGGTCCACCACAATGGCACCTGTCAGCTGGGTGCTGCTGTCTACATCTGGCAGGGCAGCATCAGAACTGAGGCAGTAAAATAAGGCACATATGGGGTCGAACTCGGGGTCAGGCTCGAGGTCACGTCGGGTTCTTGCATGGAGCTCCATGCCCATCAGTGTTAGGTACTGGACCTGAGGGGGGAAGACAAAAACCAATGTTGTGTCAAAAGGAAAAATCAATCTGAAGCCATAATCTTTAGACATTGAGTTTGTGGTAATAGTGTTTGTTAAATCACAAAAGAATGGAGGCTGAAGACTCAGCTTTAGAAAGCCACTCTCTACCTATTATATTCCTATTCTTATTCAGTGCTCACATTGTTTTGTTGCAGTAGTAAGTTGGCCTTTAATATTTCACCCCTTGCTAATGACTGCTTAATTTAAGCTTATTTTACAGATGCATTCACTCCAAGTTACTCTAGATAAAAGAATCCACTAAATGCCAGGCATATTGAGTGTAAATCCTAATAGACTGCATGGGCTCCATGGAGAACGGGATTCAGTGGTAAAACTCAGCCACTTAAACATTAGTTTGCATCCCAAGAGATACTCGAGCCACTTGAGCCTGCCAACTCTGAAACCATGTGTGGCCCTGCTGGTCGAGGATCGAATCCTGCCCAACTTTCTCTCCAGTGTTTTCCCATATTCTCCATCTTCTTCTCAGCTTTCCCTCCGCTACGAAAAAAACAGGTGCAGCCGAATTCAACTACAGATACTTCCACAGATCAACACTAGACAGTTCAACTTCACAATTATTCTAAACAAAAAAGAATGTTTGGAATTTTATTTCTTATTCGGCTGTGGTTTGCTTCTGATTGCCTGTAACATTTTGGATCAGGGCACCCCGATATGCTCATAAGCTAATGAATCTCTAATCAAGCCTTTGTTCTAGCAAAGATCATCCTTGTAGAAAACATTCAGGTAGACTTCTCATTATTAGCCACCACTGGCCGTTGTTCTCTCTACTTAAAATGCTAAATAAAAATATTGTATCTAATAAATCTTAATTCTGTAACAACTAAAATTAAAGTTGTGGCTGCTGTCTGGTTATTGTGCTTCTGCAAGCCATACTCAGCCAAAGATCATTTGTAAGGCTTAAGAAACATTACTCTGATGCCACTTGATGATTGTGAGTGGATGGACCATCAGAGCAGCGAGTCTCTAGAGAAGTGGTTATGCTATCGGGCAATGACGGACATCCACAAGCAAGTCTGTAAGCCAAGTAGCTTTAAGTGTACAGTCTGATTTTAGTTTTAGTTAGGCCGGCTCAGGTTCAGTCGGTTTAGACTGCGTTGAAAGCTAAAATGAGCAGCAAAACTGCAGTGTTTCTGCCTTCTAAGCTAACAAATGGAGATCACAGATATAAAATGAATCTTTGAGGGTAAATTAATTATACCTTTAGGTACTTGCAAATGTTAAAAGCAGAACCTAATTAGACTGAACAATACTCTTAAAAGGGGACACCTTTTTCTTATTTTCTGTCGTATATAATGTTACAAAGTCGGATATTCATATTAAACGTGGGCAAAGTTTCAAATAATGAGGTAAACAGAGGTAAAAGTAATCCCTGTGAGCAAAAAGCTCAGGCTTCAGACTGCTCTGAATACTAGGTTGCCAACGTTTTTTCTACGTCAACTTGTTGACGGATTTCTTTATACGGTCATCTGCTCCAATCGCAGCACGTAGTATTATAGGCATTCCAGCATACAAATAACCGACGGTGCAGGGAGATACCATACAGTTGTTTGGCAAACAGCCTGGGCCAGTATAAGATAAATAAAGACTTTTTTGAACTGTGAATCATGCAAAGCTACTCTAGAGGAGTCCCAGAATAAAAATATAGAGCTGGAAATGAGCACAGTAGATCTCCTTTAAGGATTCTGATTCAATAAGCACATTAAATAAAATGCTATTTGACGCCAACCCTATATATAACCTGTCTGTCGTCCATCCTAAAAGATCTGAAGTGGTGCAGCTCACCTCGTGCAGAGCTTTGGCATCCTGCAGGTTTTGCATGCTAATTTTGAAGCCGTAAGAATTGGCTATGCTGGGCCCTTCAATCTGAGAAATATCTTTCTTTGGCACATTCAAAGCAGCAAACTGGTTCTGTGGAAGACAAAGAGTACGTGAGAAACATCTAAATGAACAACACAGGCACATCTAATGAACAGCATAACCCTTTAAGGCTCAATTCAAACAAGTGAAGACTGACTTTATTCAGGGCAACAAGCTGGAGGGATAATATCAGGTACATACGACACTCTCCATGCACAGCTCTACACTGGTATTCTAAAGCTGTTTCCCTAACCAGGGTGGACTGTGGTCTTTGATGTGGTGAGAGGTCTAAAAAAATCAACACTTGTGGTCTGACCTTCATCTGTGTGGTCAGTAAAACTCTTCTCAGTGGGTCCGCTTGGCTTCTCCTCCTCTGCTGGAGTCTCTGAGAAATGGGATCGTCTGCAGCAGGAATAAGAACAGGAAGAGGAGAGACGAGTTAAGTAATAATGAATATTAATAACAGGACTGCATGCAGAAGATTTGACCAAGTTAGAAATAATTCAAAGAATTGGTCAGCTATGATACATTCTAAATCCTGGCACACTTGTCAATTGTACAGCGTTTATTAGACCTAAACCTAAACTAAATTTTAACTTGTTCGAAAGCCTTGTTCTTAGCCTTTCACACCCAACCTGGACAACACTACAGCCAATTCTATTTGTTATAGTGTACCGAGCTCCTGGACCGTACTCTGAATTTTTATCTGAATTCTCAGAGTTCTTATCAGGTTTAGTCCTTAAAACAGATAAAATAATTATTGTAGGTGATTTTAATATTCATGTGGATGTAGAAAATGATAGCCTTAGTGCTGCGTTTATCTCATTATTAGATTCGATTGGCTTCTGTCAGAGTGTACATAAACCCACTCACTGTTTTAACCACACCCTCGACCTTGTTCTTGTTTATGGCATTGAAATTGAACATCTAATAGTCTTTCCACAGAATTCTTTTTTATCAGACCATTTTTTATTAACTTTTGAATTCCTATTACTGGACTACACGCCATTAGGCAAACATTCCTACACTAGATGTCTATCTGATAGTGCTGTAGCTAAATTTAAGGAAGTGATTCCATCGGCATTAAATTCAGTTCCATGTCTCAATATAACAGACGACTCCGATACTAACTTTAGTCCCTCCCAAATTGATCATCTTGTTGATAGTGCTGCAGGCTCACTACGAATAACACTCGACTCTATCGCCCCTCTAAAAAAGAAGATAATAAAACAGAGGAGGTTAGCTCCATGGTATAACCCGCAAACCCGCAAATTAAAACAAACATCGCGAAAACTTGAAAGGAATTGGCGTTCCACCAATCTGGAAGAATCACGTTTAGCCTGGCAAGTTAGTCTTAAAATTTATAGGAAGGCCCTCCGTAATGCCAGAGCAGCCTACTACTCATCATTAATAGAGGAAAATAAGAACAACCCCAGGTTTCTGTTCAGCCCTGTAGCCAGGCTGACAGAGTGTCACAGCTCTGTTGAGCCATGTATTCCTAGACCTCAGTAGTAATGACTTTATGAGCTTCTTTAATGATAAAATTCTAACTATTAGAGACAAAATTCAGCACCTCCTGCCCTCAGTTGGTACTGACTTATCTTCAAACACAGGAACCTTAGAAACAACTGTAAAACCTGTATATTTAGACTGCTTTTCTCCCATCAACCGTAATCAACTAACTTCCATGATTTCCTCATCTAAGCCATCAACGTGTCTCTTAGACCCCGTCCCAACTAGGCTGCTTAAAGAAATTTTACCCTTAGTTAGCACTTATTTACTAGATATGATCAATCTGTCCTTATTAAAAGGCTATGTGCCACAGTCCTTTAAAGTAGCTGTAATTAAGCCTCTTCTTAAAAAGCCCACTCTTGATCCAGGGATTTTGTCAAATTATAGACCTATATCTAACCCTCCTTTTCTCTCTAAGGTCCTTGAGAAAGCAGTCGCCAATCAGTTGTGTGACTTTCTACACAACAACAAGCTGTTTGAGGATTTTCAGTCAGGATTTAGAGTGCATCATAGCACAGAGACAGCACTGGTGAAAGTTACAAATGACCTTCTAATTGCATCCGACAAAGGACTTGTCTCTGTACTTGTCTTACTAGATCTTAGTGCTGCATTCGATACCATTGACCATCACATTCTATTACAGAGACTAGAACATTTAATTGGCATTAAAGGTACTGCACTAAGCTGGTTTAAATCCTATTTATCAGATCGACATCGGTTTGTACACGTTAATGATGAATCCTCTATGCACGCCAAAGTTAGTCACGGAGTTCCACAAGGTTCTGTGCTTGGACCAATTCTATTTACCTTATATATGCTTCCTTTAGGCAATATTATTAGGAAGCACTCCATTTTCATTGTTATGCAGATGACACCCAATTATATTTATCGATCAAGCCAGATGAAACCAATCAATTAGCTAAACTTCAAGCATGCCTTAAGGACATAAAAACCTGGATGACCTGCAATTTTCTGATGTTAAACTCAGACAAAACCGAAGTTATTGTACTTGGCCCCGAACACCTTCGAAACACATTATCTAAAGATATAGTTTCTCTAGATGGCATTGCCCTGGCCTCCAGCAAAACCGTAAGGAATCTTGGAGTTATCTTTGATCAGGATATGTCCTTTAACTCCCACATAAAACAAACTTCAAGAACTGCCTTTTTTTCACTTACGTAACATTGCAAAAATCAGGCACATCCTATCTCAAAAAGATGCAGAAAAACCAGTCCATGCATTTGTTATGTCTAGGCTGGACTATTGCAACTCTCTATTATCAGGCTGCCCCAATAAGTCCCTTAAGACTCTCCAGCCGATTCAGAATGCTGCGGCACGTTTACTGACAAGAACCGGAAAAAGAGATCATATTTCTCCAATATTAGCTTCTCTACACTGGCTCCCTGTAAAATCCAGAATAGAATTTAAAATCCTTCTCCTCACCTTAAAAGCCCTAAATGGTCAGGCACCATCATATCTCAAAGAGCTCATAGTACCCTATTACCCCACTAGAGCACTGCACTCCCAGAATGCAGGGTTCCTTGTGGTTCCTAGAGTATCTAAAAGTAGAATGGGAGCCAGAGCCTTCAGCTATCAAGCTCCTCTCCTGTGGAACCAGATCCCAGTTTGTGTACAGGAGGCAGACAACCTCCTCACATTTAAGAGTAGGCTTAAGACTTTCCTCTTTGATAAAGCTTATACACCCCTTAGTTATGCTGCTATAGGCCTAGACTGCCGGGGGACTTCCTATGATGCACTGAGCTCCTCTCTCCTCCTCTTCATCTGTACGCCCTCATATCCCCCCCCCCCTTGCTCTACTCGAAAAAGTGCCCTGAGAAAACTTTGTTATGATATGGCGCTATATAAATAAAACTGAATTGAATTGAATATTACACATTAGATGACAGATCTAGATTACAGGCAGAAACTGCCTTTTTCTTACCCTCAGATATGGGCGTGCTGCACACTGGTTCCAGATCTTCCTTGCTTCTCCGCCGCCTCCTTAAAAAGGGGGTGCTAGGAAGGAGGTGTGGACTAGTCCTCCCCTCTTCCCTGTTACTGACATGGAGGGGTGAGGGACTAAGATTCTCCCCTAGTCTCTCTGGGGAGTTAGAGAGCCTAGGTGACGGTGATTCTGGAGAGTTTTCTCTTTGCTTGTTTTCACTGAGCCAGTCTGGCCCTGAGGGGCTGGGCTGACAGGACTGCTGCCAGGGAGGCAGCTCTGGGGACTCTGGAGAGGTGGCTTTATCATCATCACCATCATCATCATCTCTTTCTCCACCCTCATGCTCACTATCCACACCGCCTTCATCTGAAACTGGACTCACCTCTGTGGATTTATGAGAGCCTGTATTCTTCATGGGAGATATGATTAAGGACAGGTTGAACTTCTTTCTCCTTTGGGTCCTGATACTGGAGAGTCTCTCGCACAGCTCAACCTTCACTGCTGGACAGCTGGAAGCAGCTGGCTGCTCAGTTCTCTCTGGGTTCCCCTCCACATCCAGCCCAACCCCTTGCTTCAGCAGCCCTGTGTCTCTTCTCCCTTTTTGTAAACTCTCATACTGTTTCTTGGCTTCCAGCCACAGCTGCACACGCTCTCGGCTTGGTGGGTTTTTGCAGGGCAGGAGGATGACCTTCTTGTCACTGGCTGAGGACGGGTCAAGCTTGGCCTGCTCTTTACCTGCCTCTGAGGCCTTAGATCCCTGGGCTTGGGAAAATGAGGTAATAGCGGTGGCAGGGTGTGTCATGGCTAAGAAGGCCGTCTTCCAGAAATGGAGGCCCTCCAAAGACAGGTCTCCGCTGAACTCTGCTAACTCCTTAGCCAGTCTGGTACCCACCGTTAACTTACGGCCGCCAACCTCCCTAGAGAAAGGACGGGGGAATGTGATTAATTGACTTATTTACATTTTATTAATTACTGCAATTCATCACAACTTCAGAAGTGGAGAACTATGCAAAATCAAGTGATTCAGCATGTATCACATGGTATAAATTTATTAAATAAAGAACTGTAGATAGTATTAATTAGAGCCCGACTGATACTGGATTTTTGAGGCTGACACCAATATTTGAGAGTTTAAAAAAATCTGATAAAGATGTATCATCTCATTCCCATTTTAACATTTTAATATTTTTGATATGGGACCCCTAAATTCGGTTATGTAGGAATTGTGACCACTGCACTGTTTTGTTTGCGCATTGGTACGTTTCTCTGCGGCACCAACTGTACATACACGCCCACATGCTCATACATGTGCATCATTGTGCATGATACAAGCAAAATGGGATCCCACTTGTAAAGACTAGGCTCCATAACACTACTAGTGGTCAAAAACTCCACAGGGTACTTTTAAGTAACAACTTATTTGCCAAAATAAATGCAGATACAATATATCTATGTGAAATTAAAATCGACTGATAATACCAGCCATGCTGATGTATCGGTCAGGCTCCATTTCTTATATAAAAGGCTTTTCAGATGCATTTTTATCTATGTACATTTAGTCCACACAAGTTATTTATATGGAAGATATCGTAAAATTACTTCAGCTTGTGCGACTGGTGAATATACAGTAGTCTTACATTGGTTTCCCTGGCGCATCAGAGGGGTCGCTGCAAAAGGGCTCCTGGAAGGTGGCCTCTGACATCTCCAGGTCCAGCAGAGTGCTGAGGATCTCATCCCGGCTTGGAGGGGACATGAGGGGCTTGAGAATGTGGGCTCCACCTCCTGTGCCCCGCAGCAGGTGGCTTGCCCTCACCTGGGATAGTGAGCTGACGGAGCATGGAGAGCTACTGGGTGTGGTGGACGTTAGTCCATCAATGCCCTCCAGAAGCTCGCCTGTTGGGGAGCCCTCATGGTCAACGAATGATGCAGAGCTTAAAGGCAAAGGTAGGACAGGGTCGAAGACAGAAAAGAGCAACTCTTTTCTCTCACAGTGAAAGTCTTGAAAAGGGCTGAGTGTATGGGCTTTACCTAAAGAGAAGTCCCACTCTCTGCTCTTGATTTTCTCAGAGTCAAGGAATGTGAGGTGATTCAATACAGACTCCCCATTCTCGGGTCTATCAAAGAGGTCAGGGCTGACAGGCCTTGCTTTGTGCCAGTCAGAGCCTCTTTGTAGTTCCTCCCCGGAACCAAATAGCCTATCAAGTTTCTTCTCAACGCCCAGTGCCTGAGCAGATACAGCTTCCTGGCTGACATCACTCAGGAACTTAACTGGTAAATTTTTATCAGTCAGGACAAACTGACTGCCACTGTATGGGCTGGAGAACTCCGTCTGATCAATGGCATTTATATCAAAGGTATAGTTGTGTGGGAGCTCTGGTGACAAGCTGTCCTCTATGAAGTTGCAGCTGCCCAGGCCTGGATCTGACAGGAAGATGGGGCAGTCATCTGACATGTTGCCCTCCTGCTTCACTGATAGATTTGGCTGAGTGCTGCTTGCCTTGCCTTTCCTGATTCTCGGCTTTCTATCCTTGGGAGTGGCAGATTTTGGGGCCCTGGGTTTCCGAGGAGTGGTGGAGGGAACTCTTCTGGGTTTAGCTGGTTTAGTTGTGGGATCTAGTAGTGCTGTGGCCTGAGTCATGGCAGTGGAGTGGCTGTCTGTACCTACCACTTGTAGAGGAAGGGCCCGTCCCTGCTGCCTCTTCTGGAGAAGCTGCTTGAGGACAGCCAAGCCGGAGGGGGTCTCAGAGAGAGTGGGGATCTCCCCGTTGATAGGGCCTGAGTGTGGGGAGGCTACTGCTAGTTGGGCGTCTTTACCGTCTTCCAGTAAGGGTCTACCAGCCAGAGGAGGTGGAGGAGCCATGCACTCCTCCTGTGACACCTCTGCCTTTACCACAGTGGTCTGGCAACCTTGCTGCTTCAGCTGAGCCAGTGCTGAAAAGCTTTGGTTGACCTCCATGATGGAAGTCTCACAGTCCTCAACCTTTGGTTCTATAGCCTGGGCTACGGAGTTAGAGTCTGATATATATGCAGTCTGGGAACTGCCCTGGCTGTTGCTAACTGTTCTCACTGGCTGCTGAAATGGAGGGACCTCTTGAGAGGAACTCTCAGAAAGAGGCAGCTCATCCCCTGGGAAAAGCAGCTGGGAGCTGTTTTTACTCGAGTCATGGCTTTTGGGTTCCTCAGTCTTCTTTTTGCGAGGCTTTCTAGGTCTTGTGGTGGTTGCCGAACTGTTGACAGTACCTTCAGCTGTATCTTTAGCTTTCTTCCTCTGCCTTGGAGCAGCACCACTACTTTGTCTTGATTTGTCAATTTTGGGTTCCTCTTCCTCCAAAGGCTTAGTAGCAGACTTGCTTACTTTCCTTCTTTCTGTGGATTTCTTAGGTTTGGCAGTTTGACACTTATTTTGTGCTCCTTTGGTTGAAGACACTATGCGTGGCTTGTGAAAAGCAGAACTAAGACATGGGTCACTGAGTGGGTTTATCAGGTGTTCTGAACTCCTGGTGTCCATAAGAGGCTCACTTGGGGACCAACAACGTGGGGGTGTTGAGTCTGTGGGGCTTGGCGATCTATCAGAGAGGTAGCCCAACTCCACCATGACATCAGTATAGTCAATGCCATGGTCATCTGCTAGCTCACAGTAACATGGCCGAGGGGGCGGTAGAGAGGGTAGAATTGGGCCTCTCTGACAGCCTTTAATCCTTTTGACCCTTTCACGCTGGCTGACCCGAGGTTTGGAGGAGTTGCCAACTGTTTTCTTATTTGTGGAATTGACCTTTGCCTTTCTTTTGGGGTGTTTTTTGGCCTTTGGCTCAGTGATGGAAAACTTGACAGCAGTGGATTCTGGCACCTTGGGCCAGAAATCCTTGAGAGGTGCCAGTTTATTGTACTGCTCTAGCTTATCTGGCGTCAGCAACACCAACTGCTCCTCTGCATTCACTTTGGACATCTTTACCAACATGTTTTTCTGTCCTTTGAATCTGTTGATGATAATGTACTTGATGATGATAGGGGGTTCCTTCTTGCGCCGTTTCTGGTATTTTACTTCCTGCCCACTGGGGACATTCGTGTCCTTGAGCCGTTCTTTGATGGAGGCTGGGTTTTTAGAACGAGTGGCACCTGAGTGTTCTCCATCCTCGCCATCGTAGATCATTTTCCGTTTGGCCCTCAGGGTGTACTTACTACCAGGCAGTGCTGAAGGTTTAGTACAGGTGACTTTAGCTGATAAATCTTGCAATGGGCTTAACCTATCCTCTGCTGTGTCTTTAGCTTCTTCAGAAAAACTGGAAACGGCGGTAGCAGGGGGCTCGGAAAGTGGTTCTGTCTGTTCATTTACTGACCTCTCCTCACTTTCTGGCTCCTCCTTTGTGATTGGCTCTCCCTCTATGATTGGCCCATCTTTAATTGGCTCAGTCTCTTTTATTGGCTTATCCTCCAAAACTGGCATCTCTGTGTCTACAGTTGCTGGACAAGCAGGTGTGATTGAGGTGAGGCCAGTACTAACCTGGCTGTCAGAGGTAGAGCTTTCAACTATGTTTAATTTGTTCCTCTGTCCTACCATTCCCAACCTTTTTTTATTCACTTTTAGCCTAGATCTGCAAGGCTGGGCCTGCTCTAGCTCGCTGCAGGAATCAGCCAGCTTTTTGCTCCCAGCTTTCTTTCTACTGAGGCAGTTAGAGAGGATGACGCTGGGGAAGAATTTGTAGTGTGCTTCCTGCTGGGCCACTATAGTCCTTTCAGTCTTATTTTCCTGATAGTCCTCGTACCTGATTTTAAGTTCACCAACATCTCCCTCCTCACTGTCCTGGCCCATTTCTTCCTCCTGAGGATCAAGAAACTCATCCTCCTCCATAGGTGATGGGGATGAGGAGATGTTCCTCAGGATAGGGCTTTTACTGTCCTTCTGTGTCAGTTCCAGCTCGGTCTTAGCTGAGCAGTTTCTCAGCTCTGAGTAACAGAGAGAGAAGGTCCTGTGGTTCTGAAGAATGGACAGACAGTTCGTTTCTACATTCTTTATGCTGCCATACTTTTTCCTGTTTTTGGTGACCTTTCCGTTACCAAATTGGAAACTTTCTAGATCTGTCTTATCCAAAGCTATGGAGGTTTTCTTGTCAAAGGTGTACAGGGGTCGTATGTCCTCTTTGTCTACGCAGATAGGAGACACCTCAGGGTGACTGGCTATCATGCAAGGGATGGGGTGCTTGACTGGCGGTATGTAGGGGATTTCTTTATTAACCTTGAACCCAGTTGAACATTCACTACTGCTGTCCTGGCTGCTTTTTGATTGAAAGTGCTTGTCAAGTGGTTGCTCCGTGTCCAGCACATGAACTGGTCTGTGCTCGGGGTGCTTGCACTCCAGAAGAATCTTAGCTGAGGAAGGTGGCTCCAGGTGAACCGTCTCCCTGGGGAAGGGATTCCTTTTCCCAAGCATCTTTTCTGTGACTATGACAGAAGACTGGGTCCTGGAGCCACTGTCCGTTAAGGATGAATCTATGGATACAACAGAGGAGAAAATGATTAAAATCTCTATCTATCTATCTATCTATCTATCTATCTATCTATCTATCTATCTATCTAATATGTTCCTCACACTCCTGTGTATTGATGAATATTTTACTTCACATTCACAGACAAAGACCGGTCAGCTAAATTTAAGGAAGTGATTCCATCGGCATTTAATTCAGTTCCATGTCTCAATGTAACTGATGGCTCCTATGCTAACTTTAGTCCCTCCCAAATTGATCATCTAGTGCTGCAGGCTCACTATGAATAACACTCGACTCTATCGCCCCTCTAAAAAAGAAGATAAAACAGAGGAGGTTAGCTCCATGGTATAACCCGCAAATTAAAACAAACATCGCGAAAACTTGAAAGGAATTGGCGTTCCACCAATCTGGAAGAATCACGTTTAGCCTGGCAAGTTAGTCTTAAAATTTATAGGAAGGCCCTCCGTAATGCCAGAGCAGCCTACTACTCATCATTAATAGAGGAAAATAAGAACAACCCAAGGTTTCTGTTCAGCACTGTAGCCAGGCTGACAGAGAGTCACAGCTCTGTTGAGCCATGTATTCCTATAGACCTCAGTATTAATGACTTCATGAGCTTCTTTAAAGATAAAATTCTAACTATTAGAGAAAAAATTCAGCACCTCCTGCCCTCAGTTGGTACTGACTTATCTTCAAACACAGGAACCTTAGAAACAACTGTAAAACCTGTATATTTAGACTGCTTTTCTCCCATCAACCGTAATCAACTAACTTCCATGATTTCCTCATCTAAGCCATCAACGTGTCTCTTAGACCCAGTCCCAACTAGGCTGCTTAAAGAAATTTTACCCTTAGTTAGCACTTATTTACTAGATATGATCAATCTGTCCTTATTAAAAGGCTATGTGCCACAGTCCTTTTAAAGTAGCTGTAATTAAGCCTCTTCTTAAAAAGCCAACTCTTGATCCAGGGATTTTGTCAAATTATAGACCTATATCTAACCCTCCTTTTCTCTCTAAGATCCTTGAGAAAGCAGTCGCCAATCAGTTGTGTGACTTTCTACACAACAACAAGCTGTTTGAGGATTTTCAGTCGGGATTTAGAGTGCATCATAGCACAGAGACAGCACTGGTGAAAGTTACAAATGACCTTCTAATTGCATCAGACAAAGGACTTGTCTCTGTACTTGTCTTACTAGATCTTAGTGCTGCATTTGATACCATTGACCATCACATTCTATTACAGAGACTAGAACATTTAATTGGCATTAAAGGTACTGCACTAAGCTGGTTTAAATCCTATTTAACAGATCGATATCAGTTTGTACGCGTTAATGATGAATCCTCTATGCACGCCAAAGTTAGTCACGGAGTTCCACAAGGTTCTGTGCTTGGACCAATTCTATTTACCTTATATATGCTTCCTTTAGGCAATATTATTAGGAAGCACTCCATAAATTTTCATCGTTATGCAGATGATACCCAACTATACTAATCGATCAAGCCAGATGAAACCAATCAATTAGCTAAACTTCAAGCATGTCTTAAGGACATAAAAACCTGGATGATCTGCAATTTTCTGATGTTAAACTCAGACAAAACCGAAGTTATTGTACTTGGCCCCGAACACCTTCGAAACACATTATCTAAAGATATAGTTTCTCTAGATGGCTTTGCCCTGGCCTCCAGCACCACCGTAAGGAATCTCGGAGTTATCTTTGATCAGGATATGTCCTTTAACTCCCACATAAAACAAACTTCAAGAACTGCCTTTTTTCACTTACGTAACATTGCAAAAATCAGGCACATCCTGTCTCAAAAAGATGCAGAAAAACCAGTCCATGCATTTGTTATGTCTAGGCTGGATTATTGTAACTCTCTATTATCAGGCTGCCCCAATAAGTCCCTTAAGACTCTCCAGCTGATTCAGAATGCTGCGGCACGTTTACTGACAAAAACCAGAAAAAGAGATCATATTTCGCCAATATTAGCTTCTCTACACTGGCTCCCTGTAAAATCCAGAATAGAATTTAAAATCCTTCTCCTCACCTTCAAAGCCCTTAATGGTCAGGCACCATCATATCTTAAAGAGCTCATAGAACCCATTACCCCACTAGAGCACTGCGCTCCCAGAATGCAGGGTTCCTTGTGGTTCCTAGAGTATCTAAAAGTAGAATGGGAGCCAGAGCCTTCAGCTATCAAGCTCCTCTACTGTGGAACCAGATCCCAGTTTGTGTACGGGAGGCGGACAACCTCCTCACATTTAAGAGTAGGCTTAAGACTTTCCTCTTTGATAAAGCTTATAGTAGGGCTGACTCAGGTGACACCTGAGCCCCCCTTTAGTTATGCTGCTATAGGCCTAGACTGCCGGGGGACTTCCTATGATGCACTGAGCTCCTCTCTCCTCCTCTTCCTCTCCATCTGTACGCCCTCATATCCCATCAATGTTTGTTATTAATTCAACCTCTTCCCGTAGTTGTGTGCTTTCTCTCCCCTGTCTCTCTCTCTCTCTCCTTCTGTTGCTTTCTGCAGGT
>SEMN01001984.1:0-18307 GCA_005408345.1 Macquaria australasica | reverse complement strand
AAAGCACTAGTTTAGAAAGTCAGACAGTTATTAGCACGAGAACAAGAGACAGAAGAAGGACAGAGAGTCACGATGGCTGAGTTCAAATGGATTCAAATGTCTTTATTTCTTCTAGCGGTGCTTCAGTTTACAGGTAAGAATACAAATATCACATATATAAATGGAAGGCACACTGAAAAAAATAACTTTATCGATATAATTAAAGGTCCTTTATTACCTAAAACCAAATCTGTTTGTTTCTAACATGGTGAGTTTAGTGAACTTTTGGAAACCAAAGATGAAGAAATAATCGTCACACTAACTATGAACATAACAGACATTTTCTCATTTCACTTTATTTTTCATAATTTTCTCAACAGCAGCAGCTGAACAACATCTCCTCTACTTCACTGTCAGAGTTGGAGATGAAGTGACTTTGACTTGTGGAAATGTGATAGATGGTCAGCGAAAATGTGACAGAACTACATGGATGTTTTTTGCTTCAAGAAACACAGCATCAGTAGAGCTGATTAAACTTGGGCAGATTCACAAAGAAGACAAAGCTGAATCAGACAGACTGAGTGTTACAGCGAACTGTTCTCTGGTTATAAAGAAGGTCACAGTCGAGGATGCTGGTCTTTACACCTGCAGACAGTTCAGATCAGGACAACAACAAGGTCCAGACTCTCAGGTTCATCTGTCTGTTATTCACAGTGAGTATTTACATCATAAAGTTTTCAGCTCAAACTGTCTTGTTAGAACAAAATACTGAAACATTACAATAATTATGATCACAGTGAGGAAGTTAATTTCACTCTTGTTGTCTTTCTCTCACAATATCTCCATCTTCACCAGTGACTGAACATAAGGACGATGATAAGGTGACGTTAACCTGCTCTGTGTTCACATATGAACATTACTGTGGACACACAATGAAGTGGCTGTTTAAGGGTAAACATGTGGACAAAAATAACAAAGACATGAAGACATCACAGTCTCTCTGCAGTGCCTCTGTGTCCTTTCTGTCTTCTCATTACATTTACACATCGAGGTCTAACTTATTTACCTGTGAAGTGACTGATGGTAACAAAGTGAAGACGTTTCCCTTCAGACTTCAGCCCTCAGGTGAGAAACCAGGTGAGACTATTGCAACTCTCTATTATCAGGCTGCCCCAATAAATCCCTTAAGACTCTCCAGCTGATTCAGAATGCTGCGGCACGTTTACTGACAAGAACCAGAAAAAGAGAACATATTTCTCCAATATTAGCTTCTCTACACTGGCTCCTGTAAAATCCAGAATAGAATTCTAAAAATCCTTCTCCTCACCTTCAAAAGTTCAAATGGTCAGCACCATCATATCTTAAAGAGCCTATAGTACCCTATTACCCCATTCAGAGCACTGCGCTCCCAGAATGCAGGGTTCCTTGTGGTTCAGAGTCTCTAGGAAGTAGAATGGGAGCCAGAGCCAGCTATCAAGCTCCTCTCCTGTGAAACCAGATCCCAGTTTGTGTACGGGAGGCGGACAACCTCCTCACATTTAAGAGTAGGCTTAAGACTTTCCTCTTTGATAAAGCTTATAGTAGGGCTGACTCAGGTGACCCCTGAGCCCCCCCTTAGTTATGCTGCTATAGGCCTAGACTGCCGGGGGACTTCCTATGATGCACTGAGCTCCTTTCTCCTCCTCTTCCTCTCCATCTGTACGCCCTCATATCCCATCATCGTTATTAATCTTAACTTCTTCGTAGTTGTGCTTTCTCCTCTCTCCTTCCGCACTTCTGTTGTTTTCTGTGTTTCTCGCCTTCTGAGCTGTGGAGGTCTGGGTCTGTAAGCGCTCGCCTGCTGCCCCCGTGCTCCTGCTCTGCACCCGCTGCTGCTGTTGCTGTTGTTGCTCTTGTTATTAGTATTGCTATTATAATATTGCTCTTAGTGTCGTTTCTGTTGGTGTTAACATCAATGCCATTACCACAGCTATTGCTTTACATCCCTATGTGGAACTGTATTGTGCTGCTGTATGTTCTTTTTCCTCCTGCTCTCTCTCCCGCTCCCCCCCCCCTCACCCCAACCGGTCGAGGCAGATGACCGCCCACCTAGAGCCTGGTTCTGCTCGAGGTTTCTACCTGTTAAAAGGGAGTTTTTCCTTACCACTGTCGCATAGTGCTTGCTCATGGTGGGAACTGTTTGGTCTCTGTAAATATAAAGAGTCGGTCTAGACCTGTCGCCTATTCGAAAAGTGCCCTTGAGATAACTTTGTTATATTTATATAAATAAAACTGAATTTCGAATATGTTGAGCTGTTTAAAGTCACGTCAAACTGACGTGAAGAATGACCTAAAATATTTGTTTGTTTTATGGATTTGAAGTTTTAATATTACATCACAACACAAGTTTGGTTCAGAACAGTTGTGTTCATCTGTTCAGGTGAGGACACAATAACAGCAGCAACTAAATCAACAACAACTGAGAACAGGGTAAAAGCAGGAACCACCATGACAGCATCTGCAATCAATGATGTTTCAACAGAACAACAAGGTAGCTCTCTGACTCACAGGAAGTAGGCTGTGGGTATAAGCCTGCCATTGGCCGATTATTTTAGCTGGTATTCTCCTCCTCTTCCTCTCTCTCTCTGAGTGCATGCTGGGAGTGTGAGTTGGCTGTGAGAGTATTTCTTTCTTTTTTCTATCTATCTTTTTGTGACGGTGTGTTAATATTTGTTGTTTTGGTTGGTGATATTTTGGTACACAGCGGCGGGGGGGGGGGGGGGTGTTTGTCGTGCTGGTTGGCGTCCTGCGTGTCAGCATGGAGTTCACCAAACTGACACGGAGACGTGGCTTTAAGATCGCCGCTTCTTTCCGAGCTCGGTGGAGGAGTGCAGGTTGTCGGTGGAGGAGTGCAGGTGGAGGAGTGCAGGTTGTCGGTGGAGGAGTGCAGGTTGTCGGTGGAGGAGTGCAGGTGGAGGAGTGCAGGTTGTCGGTGGAGGAGTGCAGGTTGTCGGCTGTGACAGCGTGAAGTCTGCCGCTCGATGAACAGCGCGGTTGTGATTTTTGTGGATGAAGTTGAAAAAGCAAACAAAGCAGTTGAGAGCGGAGTCGTTTGTATCAGTGTTGCCTCTGAGGGTGACGGTCTCTAACATACCGGCCTTCATCAGGGACGGGCTGCTGGGTAAAGAGCTGTCCAGGTTTGGGAAGATAGTCTCCCGATCAGGAAGCTGTCATCGGGCTGCAAGTCGCTGCTCTTGCGGCACGTTGTGTCTCACAGACGACAAGTCAGCTTGATTCTGACTAAGAAGGATGAAGAATTAAATCTGGCTTTCAAAGTGAATGTTGATGACTTTGTAACATCTGAAACGTCTAAGTGCTTTGGTTGTGGCAACGAGGGCCATGTAATAAAAGCCTGTCCTAATAAAGCTGCTGCTGCTGCTGATGGAGGAGAAGAGGCGGGAGGGCAGACTCAGGGTCAGGCTGAGTCCACAGAAAGTCAAGTTCAGAATCAGAAACGTGTTGAGCCAGAAAAAGAAAACCAGACTCAGAAAAGATCCATCAGGATACAGCAGAAACAAGTGAGAACAGGTAAAAAACGAGGTAGAACACACAGCAGGAAGCTGTGACACCAACAGATGGAACTGAAAATGACAAGTGGAGGAGACAAGTGTTAAAAATCTTAGTGTTAAAAGAAAACAAAACGGTGATGCTAAAGGCTCCCAACAGAAAAAGGGAGCAGCCAGTGAGGCCACAGGGAACCAGGAAGTGGACCAGGCGTCCTCAGGCTCTGAGGCTGATATGGATGAGCAGGGTGCAGAGGACAGTGAACCCCAGACCTGTGATGGAGGACCAAGAAGTATAAAAAGCAGACAAAGACCATACAGTGTAGGAAAAATAAACCAGTTTCTGCAGTCAACAAAGAACATGAGGGGAGTGAAGGTGGAGGATTACTTTGCAGATAAAGAGTGTTTTCTTGTTTCTGTTCGATCACACATGTACAACAAGAAGAAAGCAGGCTTCACTGACCAGGAAATATACAGACTGAAGAAGATATGCCTGAAGGTCAAGCAAGTTGTTCTTGATGGACTTCCGGTGGAGTTCTATAAAACCTTCTGGACCGAGCTGTGTGAAGACATTTTAACTGTCTTTAATGAGAGTTTTCATGACATGTCATTGCCACAGAGCTGCAGGCGGGCAGTCCTTACTCTGTTACCAAAAAAAGGCAACCTTCAGGATATTAAGAACTGGTGACCTGTCTCTCTCCTGTGTGCTGATTATAAACTGCTGTCCAAGACCTTGGCCAACAGGCTGAGAAAGGTGATGACGCACATCATCCATCGAGACCAAACGTACTGTGTGCCTGGCAGGTCCATCTGTGATAATATATCACTAATCAGAGATATGTTGGAAGTCTCTAGCTCGTTGGGAATAGAAACTGGTCTCTTGTCGTTGGATCAGGAAAAGGCTTTTGACTGGGTTGAGCTCCACTACCTGTGGAAGCTCATGGAAAGGTTTGGCCTTAACCCTGGTTTTATTGCCATGATCAAAGTAATATATGAGGATATTGAGAGTGTGTTGAAAATCAATGGAGGATTAAATAGACCTTTTAAAGTGTGTAGAGGTGTACGGCAGGGCTGTTCTATGTCAGGAATGCTTTATGCGTTTTCAATTGAACCACTGTTACATAAAATACGCTCTTGTATAGATGGTCTGTTTTTATCTGATTTTAATACAAAGTATGTTTTATCGGCTTATGCTGACGATCTTATTGTTGTTATTAAAAAGCAAGACGAAATTGACAAATTTTGAAAAATTTTGGTAATATTTCAGCAGCAAAAGTAAATTGGGGAAAAAGTGAAGCGTTAGCAGTGGGAGGCTGGTTTTCTAGTTTACCCAAACTTCCAAGAGGATTAACATGGAAAAGAAATGGGTTGAAATATCTTGGGGTCCATCTGGGAGATGATGATGAAGTGAAGAAAAATTGGGACGGAGTGATAAATGGAAATGGCTTTTACCACAAATGCCGCACAGAGGCCGAGCACTGATCATAAATAACTTGGTTTCTTCCATGCTGTGGCATAAACTGGCATGTCTGGAGCCCCTTTCAGGCTTGCTACTGGAAGTACAATCTGTTGTTGTGAACTTTCTCTGGGACAAACTTCATTGGGTACCTCAGAGTGTACTTTTTTTGCCAAAGGAAGAGGGGGGACATGGTCTAGTGAATTTTATCAGTAGATTATCAACTTTTAGGATGCAGTTTGTTCAGCGATACCTTACAGGCACAGATAATGTAGTATGGAAGAATTTGGCAAGTTTTACTTGGAGGAAAATGGTCAGTTTAGGGTTGGATGCATCTCTGTTTCTGTTGGATTCTAGGCTTGTACGACTGGATGGATTGCCTTCGTTTTACCAGGGACTTTTTAAAGCATGGAACTTTTTTAAATGGAGTCGTCTGGAGCCTACAGTCTCTCTGTTCTGGCTTTTGGAAGAACCCTTGATACATGGATCCAGACTGGATGTACAGAACAGGACTGCCCCTGGCCTCACCCACAGGCTGTGTGACACTGGGAATATCAAGCGGAGACATATAGTGGATGCTGCAGGTCCTGGGTTTGAGAATACAGAGGCAGTGGCATCTTTACTTGGTTTCAGGTCTCACCGCTACACCAGAGATATTCTGAACCTGTGGATTAAGGAACTGACCAAAGAAGAACTGGAAATGCTGCAGGATTATAATGCCGGCATAGGAATTCCGGATCAAGGCGATCCTTTTCCTGAGCTGGGCTTTGCCGTAAGGTTAAATGGACTGCAGGTCCTTCTCCTGATATAATCTGTCTTTTCACTGTCACTGAGATCTGTGAAGTTTGGGATTAACACATTAAATGCCTTAAAGTATTTTACTCTGATATGACTGTATCTGTCACAGTTTAAGAGGAAGTGCATCTCTGTCTCTACCTCACCTGCACAGACTCTGTCCTCTGTTGGTAGCCAGGACTTCTTGTGTCATCCTCTCTCTATGGCTGGACTGTGGTCACTGAGTCTGGATCTGGTCTGGATCTGTCTCTGCTTTGGATCTCTGACAGTAAAGAGATAGTCTGCCAGTCTGTATTCATGGTATAGGGTCAGATAGCAGTTCAGTTTGTTTTGAGTTTTGGTTTGATCAGTCCAGTGTTCCAGATAGGCATCTTTTGTTAATTTAATAATCTGGTTTACTCTGATCAGTGGTTGGAAAGCAGTGCTGGTCTGAGGTTGAACAGTGTTGGCTGTTATTTGATCAGTAAGTCTCAGGACCATCTGACAGAAGGGACTCTTTTTGGGGTTCAGTTCTTGGGTTTGTGGTGCCTGAAAACTCAATGTGTCTTGGGGGCTCAGTTTGAGATGTAACCAAAATTTAAGTGTTCTTTTTTTTAATGTTAAAGGGTAACAATCTCATTCTGCCCTGCATGCATTGGTTGGTGTTTTTCTTTGGATGTTTAATATGGACCTAGAGTTCTGCATGCAGGGCCTCTATGGGATGCTGGTCCCATCTAGTGTAGTCCTGATGACTCAGTGGACCCCAAACTTCACTACCATAGAGGGCGACTGGTTGGATTACACTGTCAAATATTTGTGTCCAAATTCTAACTGGTATGTCTATTTTGTAAAAATTTCTTTTAATTGCATAAAATGCTCTACGTGCTTTTTGTTTCAGTGCATTCACTGCCAGACCGAAGCTACCTGATGCACTGATTTTGAGCCCCAGGTGATCATAGTGTAGGCTGTGATTTATTACGAACTTGGACACAGGGATGCGGACTCAAAAGCACGACTCTTCAAACAGAACGTTTAGAACACAAAAAACTTTACTGAAGCAAAAGTACAAACGAAAAGTGCTCTCAAGGAGGGTGACCAAAAAACTTAACACAAAAACGCTCATACAGAGGATTATCAAAAAGTACAAAAAAGAAACGCAAAGTACCAAAACATGAGAATAACCTGAAGCAAGGGAAACGCTTGATAGCTTGAGTCAACTGGTCACGCAGACAGGACAAGACGAACTGACACAAGACAAAGGAAAACAAGGACCATATATACACAAGAGGGAAGGGAGCACAGGTGAATCCAATCAGGGGCGGGGTAGACAATCACAACGGCGGGAAAACACACAAAGGGAGGAAGTCCAGTTCAGAAAGGTTAATACACAATAAAACAGGAAGTGCAAGACGAGACTAGACGTGAGTGAATTTAACTTGACATGAAACTAACATGAAAACACTTAACATGACATATTAACAGATTTGCCGAGACACCACAGTGATCTAGGTGGGTGTTTCCTAATTTGAACTGATATTTGGAGCAATAGTGCTGGAAGCTGAAGGCTGGGTGTTTGAGTCTGATGGAGCTGTAGTTGCTGTTGCTAAAGGCACAGAGGCCTTCTTACCATCAGCAAGAGTTTTCAATCTGCTGAAGTCTCTTTTAAACTCTTCCAGTTTCGTCTGAGACCCTTGAACCATCACTGTGCCTGTGTTGTATAGATTGATGTTGAATTTTGGTCCAGTATCTGTATATAGTTGTTGGATGGATTTGGTGCCAATCTTTTTAAGGTCATTATGTTGCTCACACAGAGTGGAGTGTCAAGCGTCTGGGTGCTCTCTCTCTCTCTCTCTCTCTCTCTCTCTCTCTCTCTCTCTCTTTTTAGATATTTAGTCTCTGTGTTTTCTGTTGTTTGGGGTTTTCTGGTTTGTGTAGTTTCATTAGTAAATGACTGAATGTTTTGAAATGCTCTACACAGAGACTGTTGACTAATCAGTATTTTGAAATGTTCCTGACATTCGTACGGACTCAAAGACAGAAGCAAACAAACCTTTTAGAAAGAGCAAAAAGGTTGAAGGATTTTCTCAACCCACGACCACGAAGCCCTTCAGCTTCAGCTTTTCTTTGGTAACAAAATGACTAAAGAGAAGTTTTAACGTTTTAACGTCAGCATGCTAACGTGCTCACAGTGACAATGTTAACATGCTGATGTTGAGCAGGTATAATGTTTAACATGTTCACCATCTTAGTTTAGTGTGTTAACATGCTAACATTTGCTAATTAGCACTAAACACAAAGTACAGCTGAGGCTGATGGGAATGTCATTAGTTTTGCAGGTTTTTGGTATTTGTATCATTTTTAAAATCACGTGTATTTCTCTTCTCTGTCAGTCACCTATTTTAAACAGATCAGAAAGCTTCAGCTGAAATATCTGTGATGTTTTCATTCTCTTTCCAGGCTGGTGGAGGTTCATCACTGTGTCTGTGGGTTTAGCAGCACTCATAATAACTGTTGTGACAGTCAACATATGGACAAGAACTGAAGGTGAGAACATTCACAGATGAAACTCAGAAACAAGAAGCTTTGATAAACCTGGTTTTCACTGTGGAAACTAAAGTCGACTCTTTCTCTCGTCTTTTCAGGGAAACAAACGCAGATGGATGAAAACACTGAGTTTTTACAACTAAATAATGACATGTTTTTACAACTGGTCCTTTACACAGTTATACCAGTGTGTGTGATGTCAGTTCTTCATTATAAACTGTAGATATAGATAGAAGAAGACACAATAACATTATGAGTTCCAGATTAAAGGGTTGGTTCACCTAAATCACATCACATCATACAGTATTTTCTCACTTTACCTCTAGTGGCATTAAGCAACGCAGGTCGTTTGGTTTTATTTCAAGAAACAGTGTCCATGTTACTCTGGATAATCTACAGAATAAAATCTAGTTCCAATGCAAACTGTCCAGCAGCCAGTCAGATAAAGACCAGATCAGACAGGAACTGATGGTGCGTTCAGGTGCTGTCAGATTATTTCTTATTTTCTTGTGTTAAATGTGGGTCAGTGATGTGAAAGCTGTCAGTTAAAGTGTGTCAGAGTGACAGTTTGTTTGTGTTGTGTTTCACAGGTGAATAATGATGAAGATGAAGATGATGGTGTGGTGAACTATGAAAACGATGGAGACCCTTCTGCCTCTGTCGGACTCCACTGATCAACAACTTCCACATCAACATCAACTCATCAGAGAAAAGACTCCACTGCAGTTAAATAACATCACATTTACACGAGTAGTTGAAGCCTTTAGAGAACAAGAATCTTATAAGATCATTTTGGGTTTTTATTACTGATTGTGTTTGTTTTTATTCATCAATGTGAGAAACGTGTGTGTGTTTTGTGTGCTAAGCCATTTCTGTTTTAGTCTGACTTTACAGACAACAATTTTCAAGTCTTGATTTCATCTCATATCAGGAAGCCCACTGTGAGATTTATAAAATGTTTTTTCCTGCATCAGTTGTGAAAATGTTTATTTTCTGCAGCCGGTTCAGAACACAGCAGCTGGATTTCAGCTTCATTTAACAGGAAAGAGCATTTAACTCTTGTTAACTTCCTTAAATCGTCTTCCAGCTGAAGAATTCAGACCTGATTTTAAGATTTACTGGTTGTTTCTGAAGCTACAGCAGCTTGAGCTCAGTTTCATGTCTCTGTGTACAGAAGAACTCATTTTAATTCTCTTTCATTTAGTATTGTTGTTATATATATTTGTTGCAATGTGAATGTGTTTGGTTTGAATGGGTCTTAATGGAGTCAGTAACGGTCTTCTCTTTATTCTATCTGAAAACCATATAATCTGTAAATAAAGAAAATTTAAGCATTGAATTCTAGACTGTGTTTTGTGATTCTCCCTGAGAGCAGAGGAGCTGTCCATTTCACTGTGGTGCTGAAATGACAGCTGACTTTAACAAAAGGCATTTTTTGGTGCAATAACCTGCAATATTTAACAAAAAACAACACCATGTCCTGAAGACTGTCCAGCTACACACAGTCTGCATTAACCCCATCAAATGATGATTTTACTGCACAACAAACAGCCTTATTTCTGCCATAGATCCTACATATAAAAATTGACTACGCATTAACGACAGATATGAATATAGCCTGCCAGTACACTGTGTTGGGCCTAGACAGCTACACAATGCCATCACAAGAAACATCCAGCATACAGTGTGAAGCCCTGCTGGACAGTTTTAGCCTGGTTGATGCTGAAATGCTCAGAGAAGTAATAACAACACTGAAGTCCTCCACATGCACCCTTGACCCATTCCCAACCTCCTTTTTAAGAAATGTTTTTAATTCAGTATCTGAGGAGGTCCTTACAACCTTTAATCAGTCGTTGCAACAAGGCGTATTCCCCACAGCATTCAAGGCTGCACTTGTGAAGACTCTTTAAAAAAAAAAGTTGCCTTGATCCCTCCATACAAAACAACTACAGACCAATCTCCAATCTTCCATTTTTAAGTAAAACTTTAGAAAAACTGGTCTACACTCAATTCAACAATTTTATTAACTCACACAATAAGTTCGAAATGTTTCAATCAGGTTTTCGGGCAAATCATAGCACTGAATCAGCCCTAGTAAAAGTAGTCAGTGACATCAGAATACAGCTAGATGACAATAAACCTTTGGTGTTGGTACTACTTGATCTGAGCGCTGCTTTTGATACAGTACACACTTTGCTTTCCGTGTTTTGTTGTCTTCCTGACTCCTGTTTCTCTTGTGCTTCAGGTTACTCCTGCCCGGTTACCAGCTTGTCCAGCCTCAGCCAGCCCTGCCAGTCCTGCCTGCCCTGCCTGCCCTCGCTACAACTACCTCTGGGAGTTTTTGGCACTTCTCCTTTACCAGCCATCGCCTGCCTTACCACCATAGTTATTTCAGTAAACTTTTGAATCCTTCTGACCTGGCTGTGTTTGCGTTCTGCTTACTGGGATCCTTTGAGCCTAAACCTAACATCTTCAGCCTGGCTTTTGATTCAGAACGTATTTATGTGGTGAAATCCTATTCCATTTTATTTTGTATTATTTTATTATTAATTTATTCATTGATTCATTTTTGTTATTATCTTATCATCATTTATTTATTTATTTATTTTGTATTATTTTTGTATTTTAAATCTATTTTATCTAGTTCTTAGTCTAGATTTATTTATTTCTTGTTTTTATTGTAACTTTTAAATCTATTTTATTACTTTTTCATCACTTTTATTTTTCTTGTGTGCATTGGTCTCAAATTCCTAAAATAGTTTTGTTTTTTCTGTGTGTTGTTGCTGTTGTTTTTATGGTCCACAGTTGTTCTTTCTTATTATCTGTGAAGCACTTTGAACTGCACTCACCTGTATGAAAGGTGCTATACAAATAAAGTTTGATTGATTGTGATTTATATCTAACACAACAGCATAGCTTGCTATCTTAACGTTACCTGCTGCATGGTTGTTGACACACCACCACTGAGGGCAGCGTTGATGCTGATGCCAGCAGAACTGCTGCGTTGCTGCTAGGAGGGGGGTCGTCTGTGGGCTGGTGACTAAAAAAGCTAAACAAATCTAATTTAGGCCGCTTTGCTACCTTCTCCTCCTGTTCTTTTCTTTCTCGTCTTTTCTTACTGCCGCTTTCATGTTTAGGCGTGATGACACTTTGCTCGACTTGCAGATGTGCTTCTCAGCTCGTCAGTTTCTGGCGCCTAAACTAGCTACTGTAAATTGTCTCTCATCACATGATCCAATAGAGACTTCATTGGACAACATCAACATACATATTACCCAGCAATCATCATTGCATATCTGTATATGACAAAAATACCAAAGAAAATGAGAAATTATTGATTTAATTGAATAGTTTTTTATAGTTTATTTGTAGTTCTTATAGTAGAAAAAGCATATATATTTGTTATAGATTGCTACTGACTATGACGGAGATGGATTTGCATTTTTGAGGGTATATATAGCAAATGGCAACAACTTCCTTATTTGACGTGATTTCTTCGTTGAACACAGCCGTATATCCGACTGTCTCCACCAACACATTGTTGGTGGGCCTGCTTTTTCAATGGGCCCCCCTACCTCACGGGCCCCAGTACAACAGCACTACCTGCACAGTTTATATTTCCTCCCCTGCCACCTACTCTGATCTAAAATAAATGTAAATACATTTCACACATCTTAAACGTCCAACTAGTCGTGTCTGCAGTAAGCATATAGCATGAAAAACCTCCAAACCACAGGTGAAGCGTTGATGTCAGACAAACTCAGCCACCACTGTCTACACTGTCTAGTTGAACAGTGGAGCACAAAATGTGTATTTCAGTCAGACAACTCACGTTTGAAATGTTTATTATAGCAGCAGAACATAGTTAGAGTTTGGCGTCCAGGCTCCGACCTCATCACAGATATTGGGGAGTGATGAGCAAATATCTTAAACCCCCTAGCCGGAGCCTGCAGGTGGATGCTCAGGTGGTGGTGGGGCTGAGAGAACAGGCAGCAATACTGATGCAGGGCAGCAGTGGCATTGACAGGCAGAGGGAGAGGTGGGAAATGTTGCAGTTTAAATAGAGCGCCAAATTGGGAGGGTGTGTTTGGTAGATGGTTGTGGAGAGTGAGGTACGTCACGTGTGCATAGCAGTGCAGCTCGAGTTGACTGTCTGAACTAGCTCGCAGGCGTCGCTCCATTTGTGTCAAACCACTTCCTTTGAAAACCACATGAACAGACCTGCTGCTACATATTGAGGAGGCTTGATGCTCTACGTCCCAGCAGTTAAAGACACTTCAGTCAGGACGCTCATCAATGTTTTAACCTTCTGTTGCAACTAGTCTCAGTGACCCCAAACCCTCCAGGGGTTAAAGTAGTTTGCAACAGAATTCGGTTAGCGCCTCTTTGTCTTATGTCCTAATAAAGTGTGGACTGTCTGTTCCTGTGAGCCTCATGTGTTTCTGATGTTTATCTGGTCATCATTAGAGGGTAAAACCTCCAGAGCTCTGCTGCAGTTGTTAACCACATTCTCACCTAAACACTCCCCCTCAGTTCTCAGGTAAAAATAACATACAGAGATACAATGAGGAACCAGCAGGTCTCAGACCAGTAAAATATGATCTTACCTGTGTTCTTCATCAGCTGCTACAGTATCACCATATTGCACCATGGACATCAAGAGTCTCATTCTGGTGGACGAGGAGTTTGACTCTTCACCTGTCTGTTCATGTGTGCTGTCAAACATCACCATGAATCCTGTCTGTTTTCTAATAAACTCTATCTAAAGAAAACAAGTTGCGTTATTGCAAACATTTATCTTAACTAACAATCTTCACACGTTCATCTTCCTCTGTCCTCTTCGTCTTCTTTTCAGGAGGTGAAACACGTCATTGTCACAAATGCACCGTGGGACTGGACAAGGTGTGAACTTGAGTCTTCATATAGTTTGTTTGTTACTATAGTCACTATGAGGAAGTGACATCACACTAACTACAGGAAGTAGGTGCAGCATCTCTCTGCTAAAGCACTAGTTTAGAAAGTCAGACAGTTATTAGCACGAGAACAAGAGACAGAAGAAGGACAGAGAGTCACGATGGCTGAGTTCAAATGGATTCAAATGTCTTTATTTCTTCTAGCGGTGCTTCAGTTTACAGGTAAGAATACAAATATCACATATATAAATGGAAGGCACACTGAAAAAAATAACTTTATCGATATAATTAAAGGTCCTTTATTACCTAAAACCAAATCTGTTTGTTTCTAACATGGTGAGTTTAGTGAACTTTTGGAAACCAAAGATGAAGAAATAATCGTCACACTAACTATGAACATAACAGACATTTTCTCATTTCACTTTATTTTTCATAATTTTCTCAACAGCAGCAGCTGAACAACATCTCCTCTACTTCACTGTCAGAGTTGGAGATGAAGTGACTTTGACTTGTGGAAATGTGATAGATGGTCAGCGAAAATGTGACAGAACTACATGGATCTTTTTTGCTTCAAGAAACACAGCATCAGTAGAGCTGATTAAACTTGGGCAGATTCACAAAGAAGACAAAGCTGAATCAGACAGACTGAGTGTTACAGCGAACTGTTCTCTGGTTATAAAGAAGGTCACAGTCGAGGATGCTGGTCTTTACACCTGCAGACAGTTCAGATCAGGAAAACAACAAGGTCCAGACTCTCAGGTTCATCTGTCTGTTATTAACAGTGAGTATTTACATCATAAAGTTTTCAGCTCAAACTGTCTTGTTAGAACAAAATACTGAAACATTACAATAATTATGATCACAGTGAGGAAGTTAATTTCACTCTTGTTGTCTTTCTCTCACAATATCTCCATCTTCACCAGTGACTGAACATAAGGACGATGATAAGGTGACGTTAACCTGCTCTGTGTTCACATATGAACATTACTGTGGACACACAGTGAAGTGGCTGTTTAAGGGTAAACATGTGGACAAAAATAACAAAGACATGAAGACATCACAGTCTCTCTGCAGTGCCTCTGTGTCCTTTCTGTCTTCTCATTACATTTACACATCGAGGTCTAACTTATTTACCTGTGAAGTGACTGATGGTAACAAAGTGAAGACGTTTCCCTTCAGACTTCAGCCCTCAGGTGAGAAACCAGGTGAGACTATTGCAACTCTCTATTATCAGGCTGCCCCAATAAATCCCTTAAGACTCTCCAGCTGATTCAGAATGCTGCGGCACGTTTACTGACAAGAACCAGAAAAAGAGAACATATTTCTCCAATATTAGCTTCTCTACACTGGCTCCCTGTAAAATCCAGAATAGAATTTAAAATCCTTCTCCTCACCTTCAAAGCCCTAAATGGTCAGGCACCATCATATCTTAAAGAGCTCATAGTACCCTATTACCCCACTAGAGCACTGCGCTCCCAGAATGCAGGGTTCCTTGTGGTTCCTAGAGTCTCTAAAAGTAGAATGGGAGCCAGAGCCTTCAGCTATCAAGCTCCTCTCCTGTGGAACCAGATCCCAGTTTGTGTACGGGAGGCGGACAACCTCCTCACATTTAAGAGTAGGCTTAAGACTTTCCTCTTTGATAAAGCTTATAGTAGGGCTGACTCAGGTGACCCCTGAGCCCCCCCTTAGTTATGCTGCTATAGGCCTAGACTGCCGGGGGACTTCCTATGATGCACTGAGCTCCTTTCTCCTCCTCTTCCTCTCCATCTGTACGCCCTCATATCCCATCAATGCTTGTTATTAATTCAACTTCTTCCCGTGGTTGTGTGCTTTCTCTCCTCTCTCTCTCTCCCTCCCCTTCTGTTGCTTTCTGCAGGTGTTTCTGCCTCCGGAGCTGTAGAGTCTGGGTCTGTGGTTGCTGCCGCCTGCTGCCCCGTGCTCCTGCTCTGCACCCGCTGATGCTATTGCTGTTGTTGCTGTTATTAGTATTGCTATTATAATGTTGCTCTTAGTGTTGTTTCTGTTGGTGTTAACATCAATGCCATTACCATATCTATGCTGTATTGAGCTGCTGTATGTTCTCTTTCCTCCTGCTCTCTCTCTCCCGCTCCCCCCTTCCCCTTCAACCCAACCGGTCGAGGCAGATGACCGCCCACCTTGAGCCTGGTTCTGCTCGAGGTTTCTACCTGTTAAAAGGGAGTTTTTCCTTGCCACTGTCGCATAGTGCTTGCTCATGGTGGGAACTGTTGGGTCTCTGTAAATATAAAGAGTCGGTCTAGACCTGCTCTATTCGAAAAAGTGCCCTGAGATAACTTTGTTATGATATGGCGCTATATAAATAAAACTGAATTGAATATGTTGAGCTGTTTAAAGTCACGTCAAACTGACGTGAAGAATGACCTAAAATATTTGTTTGTTTTATGGATTTGAAGTTTTAATATTACATCACAACACAAGTTTGGTTCAGAACAGTTGTGTTCATCTGTTCAGGTGAGGACACAATAACAGCAGCAACTAAATCAACAACAACTGAGAACAGGGTAAAAGCAGGAACCACCATGACAGCATCTGCAATCAATGATGTTTCAACAGAACTACAAGTTAGCTCTCTGACTCACAGGAAGTAGGCTGTGGGTATAAGCCTGCCATTGGCCGATTATTTTAGCTGGTATTCTCCTCCTCTTCCTCTCTCTCTCTGAGTGCATGCTGGGAGTGTGAGTTGGCTGTGAGAGTATTTCTTTCTTTTTTCTATCTATCTTTTTGTGACGGTGTGTTAATATTTGTTGTTTTGGTTGGTGATATTTTGGTACACAGCGGCGGGGGGGGGGGTGTGTTTGTCGTGCTGGTTGGCGTCCTGCGTGTCAGCATGGAGTTCACCAAACTGACACGGAGACGTGGCTTTAAGATCGCCGCTTCTTTCCGAGCTCGGTGGAGGAGTGCAGGTTGTCGGTGGAGGAGTGCAGGTGGAGGAGTGCAGGTTGTCGGTGGAGGAGTGCAGGTTGTCGGTGGAGGAGTGCAGGTGGAGGAGTGCAGGTTGTCGGTGGAGGAGTGCAGGTTGTCGGCTGTGACAGCGTGAAGTCTGCCGCTCGATGAACAGCGCGGTTGTGATTTTTGTGGATGAAGTTGAAAAAGCAAACAAAGCAGTTGAGAGCGGAGTCGTTTGTATCAGTGTTGCCTCTGAGGGTGACGGTCTCTAACATACCGGCCTTCATCAGGGACGGGCTGCTGGGTAAAGAGCTGTCCAGGTTTGGGAAGATAGTCTCCCGATCAGGAAGCTGTCATCGGGCTGCAAGTCGCTGCTCTTGCGGCACGTTGTGTCTCACAGACGACAAGTCAGCTTGATTCTGACTAAGAAGGATGAAGAATTAAATCTGGCTTTCAAAGTGAATGTTGATGACTTTGTAACATCTGAAACGTCTAAGTGCTTTGGTTGTGGCAACGAGGGCCATGTAATAAAAGCCTGTCCTAATAAAGCTGCTGCTGCTGCTGATGGAGGAGAAGAGGCGGGAGGGCAGACTCAGGGTCAGGCTGAGTCCACAGAAAGTCAAGTTCAGAATCAGAAACGTGTTGAGCCAGAAAAAGAAAACCAGACTCAGAAAAGATCCATCAGGATACAGCAGAAACAAGTGAGAACAGGTAAAAAACGAGGTAGAACACACAGCAGGAAGCTGTGACACCAACAGATGGAACTGAAAATGACAGTGTGACGGAATTAATGGAAGAGGAGACAAATGTTAAAAATCTTAGTGTTAAAAGAAAACAAAACGGTGATGCTAAAGGCTCCCAACAGAAAAAGGGAGCAGCCAGTGAGGCCACAGGGAACCAGGAAGTGGACCAGGCGTCCTCAGGCTCTGAGGCTGATATGGATGAGCAGGGTGCAGAGGACAGTGAACCCCAGACCTGTGATGGAGGACCAAGAAGTATAAAAAACAGACAAAGACCATACAGTGTAGGAAAAATAAACCAGTTTCTGCAGTCAACAAAGAACATGAGGGGAGTGAAGGTGGAGGATTACTTTGCAGATAAAGAGTGTTTTCTTGTTTCTGTTCGATCACACATGTACAACAAGAAGAAAGCAGGCTTCACTGACCAGGAAATATACAGACTGAAGAAGATATGCCTGAAGGTCAAGCAAGTTGTTCTTGATGGACTTCCGGTGGAGTTCTATAAAACCTTCTGGACCGAGCTGTGTGAAGACATTTTAACTGTCTTTAATGAGAGTTTTCATGACATGTCATTGCCACAGAGCTGCAGGCGGGCAGTCCTTACTCTGTTACCAAAAAAAGGCAACCTTCAGGATATTAAGAACTGGTGACCTGTCTCTCTCCTGTGTGCTGATTATAAACTGCTGTCCAAGACCTTGGCCAACAGGCTGAGAAAGGTGATGACGCACATCATCCATCGAGACCAAACGTACTGTGTGCCTGGCAGGTCCATCTGTGATAATATATCACTAATCAGAGATATGTTGGAAGTCTCTAGCTCGTTGGGAATAGAAACTGGTCTCTTGTCGTTGGATCAGGAAAAGGCTTTTGACCGGGTTGAGCTCCACTACCTGTGGAAGCTCATGGAAAGGTTTGGCCTTAACCCTGGTTTTATTGCCATGATCAAAGTAATATATGAGGATATTGAGAGTGTGTTGAAAATCAATGGAGGATTAAATAGACCTTTTAAAGTGTGTAGAGGTGTACGGCAGGGCTGTTCTATGTCAGGAATGCTTTATGCGTTTTCAATTGAACCACTGTTACATAAAATACGCTCTTGTATAGATGGTCTGTTTTTATCTGATTTTAATACAAAGTATGTTTTATCGGCTTATGCTGACGATCTTATTGTTGTTATTACAAAGCAAGACGAAATTGACAAATTTTGAAAAATTTTGACTAATTTTGGGAATATTTCAGCAGCAAAAGTAAATTGGGGAAAAAGTGAAGCGTTAGCAGTGGGAGGCTGGTTTTCTAGTTTACCCAAACTCCCAAGAGGATTAACACGGAAAAGAAATGGGTTGAAATATCTTGGGGTCCATCTGGGAGATGATGATGAAGTGAAGAAAAATTGGGACGGAGTGATAAATGGAAATGGCTTTTACCACAAATGCC
>SEMN01001983.1:0-18315 GCA_005408345.1 Macquaria australasica | reverse complement strand
TGGGCGGTCATCTGCCTCGACCGGTTGGGCTGAAGGGGGGGTAGCGGGAGAGAGGAGAGAGCAGGAGGAAAGAGAACATACAGCAGCACAATACAGTTCCACATAGGGATGTAAGGCAATAGATATGGTAATGGCATTGATGTTAACACCAACAGAAACAACACTAAGAGCAACATTATAATAACAATACTAATAACAAGAGCAGCAACAGCAATAGCAGCAGCGGGTGCAGAGCAGGAGCACGGGGACAGCAGGCGGCAGCAACCACAGACCCAGACCTCCACAGCTCCAGAGGCAGAAATACCTGCAGAAAGCAACAGAAGGGGAGAGAGAGAGAAAGGAAAGCACACAACCACGGGAAGAAGTTGAATTACTAACAAGCATTGATGGGATATGAGGGCGTACAGATGGAGAGGAAGAGGAGGAGAGAGGAGCTCAGTGCATCATAGGAAGTCCCCCGGCAGTCTAGGCCTATAGCAGCATAACTAAGGGGGGGCTCAGGGGTCACCTGAGTCAGCCCGACTCTAAGCTTTATCAAAGAGGAAAGTCTTAAGCCTACTCTTAAATGTGAGGAGGTTGTCCGCCTCCCGTACACAAACTGGGATCTGGTTCCACAGGAGAGGAGCTTGATGGCTGAAGGCTCTGGCTCCCATTCTACTTTTAGATACTCTAGGAACCACAAGGAACCCTGCATTCTGGGAGTGCAGTGCTCTAGTGGGGTAATAGGGTACTATGAGCTCTTTAAGATATGATGATGCCTGACCATTAAGGGCTTTGTAGGTGAGAAGGATTTTAAATTTTATTCTGGATTTTACAGGGAGCCAGTGTAGAGAAGCTAATATTGGAGAACATGTTCTCTTTTTTCTGTTCTTGTCAGTAAACGTGCTGCAGCATTCTGGATCAGCTGGAGAGTCTTAAGGGATTTATTGGGGCAGCCTGATAATAGAGAGTTGCAATAGTCCAGCCTAGACGTAACAAATGCATGGACTAGTTTTTCTGCATCTTTTTGAGATAGGATGTGCCTGATTTTTTGCAATGTTACGTAAATGAAAAAAGGCAGTTCTTGAAGTTTGTTTTATTTGGGAGTTAAAGGACATATCCTGATCAAAGATAACTCAAGATTCCTTACGGTTTCGCTGGAGGCCAGGGCAATGCCATCTAGAGAAACTATATCTTTAGATAATGTGTTTCAAGGTGTTCGGGGCCAAGTACAATAACTTCGGTTTTGTCTGAGTTTAACATCAGAAAATTGCAGGTCATCCAGGTTTTTATGTCCTTAATATGCTTGAAGTTTAGCTAATTGATTGGTTTCATCTGGCTTGATCGATAAATATAATTGGGTATCATCTGCATAACAATGAAAATTTATGGAGTGCTTCCTAATAATATTGCCTAAAGGAAGCATATACAAGGTAAATAGAATTGGTCCAAGCACAGAACCTTGTGGAACTCCGTGACTAACTTTGGCATGCATAGAGGATTCATCATTAACGTGTACAAACTGATATCGATCTGATAAATAGGATTTAAACCAGCTTAGTGCAGTACCTTTAATGCCAATTAAATGTTCTAGTCTCTGTAATAGAATGTGATGGTCAATGGTATCGAATGCAGCACTAAGATCTAGCAAGACAAGTACAGAGACAAGTCCTTTGTCTGATGCAATTAGAAGGTCATTTGTAACTTTCACCAGTGCTGTCTCTGTGCTATGATGCACTCTAAATCCTGACTGAAAATCCTCAAACAGCTTGTTGTTGTGTAGAAAGTCACACAACTGATTGGCGACTGCTTTCTCAAGGACCTTAGAGAGAAAAGGAGGGTTAGATATAGGTCTATAATTTGACAAAATCCCTGGATCAAGAGTGGGCTTTTTAAGAAGAGGCTTAATTACAGCTACTTTAAAGGACTGTGGCACATAGCCTTTAAATAAGGACAGATTGATCATATCTAGTAATAAGTGCTAACTAAGGGTAAAATTTCTTTAAGCAGCCTAGTTGGGACGGGGTCTAAGAGACACGTTGATGGCTTAGATGAGGAAATCATGGAAGTTAGTTGATTACGGTTGATGGGAGAAAAGCAGTCTAAATGTACAGGTTTTACAGTTGTTTCTAAGGTTCCTGTGTTTGAAGATAAGTCAGTACCAACTGAGGGCAGGAGGTGCTGAATTTTGTCTCTAATAGTTAGAATTTTATCATTAAAGAAGCTCATAAAGTCATTACTACTGAGGTCAATAGGAATACATGGCTCAACAGAGCTGTGACTCTCTGTCAGCCTGGCTACAGTGCTGAACAGAAACCTGGGGTGGTTCTTATTTTCTTCTATTAATGATGAGTAGTAAGCTGCTCTGGCATTACGGAGGGCCTTCCTATAAATTTTAAGACTAACTTGCCAGGCTAAACGTGATTCAAAACTGGGTTGGTGTGCATGTGAATGTACTCAATCATATCATATTATTTATATCTGAATAATAACCATATTTGTTGTATGCCTTATTTCTGCTTAAACTAGAGTTATTAGGGTTACTATGTTTATGTGTTGTACATGCACCTTGTGCATTGGCATACTCCACCTCCATGTGGCCAATGAATATGTTGGCCAGTCTCATCTTGCGCAACACTCCTTTTGTGGAAATGTCTATCTCCATCAGTCATGAAAGATATGTAAGCTACGTCAAATCCATGAATTGAAGAGACGTCTTTTTTATAAGGATCTGTGACTTAAATTTAGTAAAAGGCAGCTCTTCTTTGGCTGTATTATAAGCAGTGTTAAATCTTATCATCATTTCTGACTCCTCACCGCTTCCGTTTGCCGCTGCCTGGCACTGAAATGATGCGGGGAGTGCTGCTCTGCTGGCCTTGCACCTGTCATGGCACAGGACATGTTTCTTGGAGACATAGCGCCTTTTAGCGTTTAAATTCGGAATGTCGATTCTCCAACAGCAAAAGCACTGTTCAACACGATCTGTCTCGTTTACACGCAAGGAATGTGGGAGGAGTACAGGATGTGGTCTCGCGCGCATGGCTTGTGCAAGATGTACATAAATACGCTGACAAAAAAATTTACTGAAAATATGTTTTATTTGTTGAAAGACAAATATCTGCTCACCCAGTTGGTGTTTGTTATAAAAAATTTTTTTTTTTTAACCCGACCTGCTTAATTTCTGGCGCAACCAATGAAAATGTTTTTGGTCACATGTGCGTCCTGGAGTCCTGGATTATCAAACTAACTTCAGGCGTTTCACACATCCCCAGCTGATTGTGACTGATTGAGCTTGTTTGCCTTGATTTTGCCAACTAAAATCATTTCATTCAATCAACATGTCATCTCGGGATCAATTTAGTTACTAAAAGAAGGCTCAAACACACCTCATTAAATATGTGACCTTTTCTGTGTGATTTGGTGCCTCTGCTTGTGTTGTTTCATAAAATTATGAAACACAAGCAATTTTTCTTTTTGTTAGTCAGGTGATCTTCATTCAAGTGATGTGTGCTGTTGTTACATTTGTATTAAACCTATAGCTGATGTTTTTGGCCGCTTGGGGGCGACGGAAACAAGTTGTAAACACAACATTGACATTTCATTACCTCTTGAGTTGGTGTATGTTGAACTTGTTAGCAAGCAGTTGTTTATTTACACACCCAGCACTTATGGAGCAATATTATCCTTCATTTGGATTCTCTTGCTAATGTAAGTCTAATATTTGCTCTATTTTGGTCTCTACCAACTCCTGAGGGAAATATCTTGTCTCTTTATCTGCTAAGTGCTCCACTATGTTCACCACATAGTCTCTAACTGTGCGTGTCTACTGTTTGGTGCTGAGCAGATAGTGTTTTTATTGCTTTTTCACTGAAAACAGCTGCCTGCTGCGGCTGAAATCGGCCCTATGGGAGCGGTGAAAGTGAACCAGTGTGTGCTTGCGTGAGAGAGACGACGACTAACTTTTGTGGATCTGGTTAATAACATATTGGTTTCATGCAATTACTTGGAGAGGATAGACCAGTAGCTTTTTGCCCCTCTTTTCCTCTTATAGCAACTGATCCGAAGCAGTGGGAAGCTGGTTCTGTTGGACAAACTACTGGTGCGTTTAAAGGAGCGAGGTCACAGAGTTCTCATCTTCTCCCAGATGGTACGGATGCTGGATATCTTGGCTGAATACCTGAGAAGCCGACAGTTCCTCTTTCAGGTAGCTACACACTGTTCTTCTCACATGACCATTGTATACAGATATGCTCCAGTGAAGCACTCATGGAATTCTGCTCCAGTGAACCAGAAAAGATGAAATGCCATCTACACATTTCTGTGAAAAATTTCTGAATTTGAAATGGTGTACATTTGTATAGAGATTAGATGGCTCCATCAAAGGGGAGATGAGGAAGCAGGCGTTGGATCATTTTAATGCTGAGGGCTCAGAGGTAAGTTCTATGCCCTGGATACAATGAATGCAGTTTATACTTCATTTGAATAAACCAGGACTGTAACATATAGTGAACCTCCACAGGATTTCTGCTTCCTGTTATCAACGCGTGCGGGTGGTCTGGGTATCAATCTGGCATCAGCTGACACAGTAGTCATCTTTGACTCAGACTGGAACCCCCAGAATGATCTGCAGGCCCAGGCCAGAGCCCACAGGATCGGACAGAAAAGACAGGTAAGTAACAACTGTCATAAACCTAGTTACATATCCATTTCTTTTTTTGTTGTTGTAATGTTTTTGCTGCAGTATGCTAGCTGTCACCTATATTTATGCACAATGGAGTTGGCAGTCAGTAACATCATGTTGACTGTGGCTACAGGAAACTGTAGCTGCTTCACAATAAAAGCCTTAGAATAGTTGGCCAGTGGAACACTGAAATTGTGAAGCAGCGATAGGAAGTGTTATCTTGACATTAACAGAAACTGCAGCTCGGATGCATCTGAGAAAATTGAGATTATCAGTAGTGTTGCCTCCTTACTGAAATGATGGGGATTAATGTTGTAGGCAATTATCCAGTGGTGGAAGAAGTCCTTAGATTATTTACTTAAGTAAAATAACAATACCACAATTTACAATGTTTTAATACTGTGTTACAAATAAAAGTACAGAAGTATTAGCATCAAAATGTACTTGTATGAAAAGTCATTTTGCAGAGTGGCCCATTTCAGAGGTTTAGGATATATTATATATTATATTAATCTATAATAATGCATCATATTTATGAGATCATGACATTCTGTATGAAACTTACCTGTAAAGTAACTAATATAGCTGTCAAATAAATTTAGTTGTGTAATAATATGGTATATCCCACTGAAATAGTATAAAGTAGCATAAAGAATTACTCAAGTAAAGTACAAGTACCTTAAAATTGTACTAAAGTACAGTACTTAAGTAAATGTACTTAGTTACATTCCACCACAGTACAACTGTGGTAATGTGATAACCTTTCTAGCCCTACTCGGATCATACATAGTAGGCATAAATTATCCACCTTATCCAAATGCACTGCCAGTGCAGTGTTTAAATGCTGTCTCGTTGATATACACAGGATACTTTATATCCCACTGTTTGTTTGTGGACTGGCAGGTGAATATCTACCGCCTGGTGACAAAGGGCTCAGTGGAGGAGGAGATCATTGAGAGGGCGAAGAAGAAAATGGTGCTGGACCACCTTGTCATTCAGAGGATGGACACTACAGGGAAAACTGTCCTCCATACTGGTGCTGCTCCCTCCAGGCAAGCAACACATACCTCATTCTGTTGCTTGACTGACTTTCCTCCTTTTGCCTGTGTGCCTTGAACTAAAATATCTGTGCTTGATGACTACCTCGTTATTGACAGAACTGCCAAGACAAGTGCAGCTTTCCTTTTTCACCCAAAAAATCAAATCGAGACTTTGTCTGTAGGGTTTATATACCTATCAAAGGTTGTTGCTGCACTTTGTTGTTATCTCACTTGAGTGTGTTTCATTATATAGTTCAGCACCATTCAACAAGGAGGAGCTGTCTGCCATCCTGAAGTTTGGTGCTGTGGAGCTTTTCAAAGAGCCAGAGGGTGAGGAGCAGGAGCCTCAGGTATGTAGTTATATATGGAATTGTATGTACATAATCACACTTTTTTCCCCAAAAATAAGTAGTATGTCATGGCCTGTTCTACTGTGTAGGAAATGGACATTGATGAGATCCTCAAAAGAGCTGAGACCAGGGAGAATGATCCTGGACCCTCCACAGTGGGAGAAGAACTGTTGTCTCAGTTCAAGGTAAGAAAAGAACAACTGTTTCTTGTTTTCAGAAACTGGTTGAACAATATCCAAAACTTCTTCAGCAAGTTAACATTTACAGTCGTTTGTTGACCTGACCTGTGCAGGTGGCCAACTTTTCCATGATGGAGGACGAGGAAATAGATATTGACTCTGAACGTAGTCAGCGGAGTTGGGACGACATCATTCCTGAGGAGCAGAGGAGGAGGATGGAGGAGGAAGAGAGACAGAAGGAGCTAGAGGAAATCTATTTGCTGCCACGCATGAGGAATTGTGCCAAACAGGTACACAAGTAGTCATGCCAAATGTTGTAAAGACTCGTGATTTAGGCTTTTAGTTTTTAGAAAAAAATTGTTCACTGCAATTTGTGTACTATTCAGTGGTATTTTGTGTTTTGGGTCCTTAATGACCTTCCAGGTGATTTTCTTCGTTTGTGTTAACAGATAAGCTTTAACGCTAGTGAGGGCCGGCAGAGCAGGAACAGGAGGTATTCTGGGTCTGACAGCGACTCTCCCTCAGACCGAAAGAGGCCAAAGAAACGAGGACGGCCCCGAACCATTCCACGAGAAAATATCAAGGGCTTCAGCGATGCTGAGATCCGGAGGTGATTATATTAACAACCAATTTCTCAGATAGGCAAAATATCTTCTACTCCTTACATACTCCTTTTAACATCTCTGAACTACTTACAGGTTTGTCAAGAGTTACAAAAAATTTGGAGGACCACTGGAAAGGTAAACTGCATCAGATTTTGTTATTGTTTTTAACAATTAATAACAACATGCCACACAGTCTTCTCAACATGTCTTCACTCAGGTTGGATGCTATTGCACGTGATGCTGAACTTGCAGACAAGTCTGAACATGACCTGAAACGCTTGGCAGAGACTGTTCACAATGGCTGTGTGAGAACACTACGAGAAAACCCCTGTGGACCAGAGAAGACTTCAGGTAACCAAACAGATGCTTTTATGTATTAAAGATTCCATCAGCCCATGATGGGAAATACTGACACTTAAAAATCCTCACCCTCATTTGATACAATGGTGACAACTGCTGACCCCTTTTTTTGTTTGTTTCTTAGTTTTTCTACCTTTTATTAACCTTTATATTTTGTATTTGTTTTTATTATAGATGCAACAATTAGTTGATTAATCATCAGTAGTAACGCTTAAGAGTACAGCCCAGCTCACCTGCAGAGCAGCTGCACCACACTAAACTCCTATAACAGCCTATATGAGTCTCATGGTTTACCTGTAAAGGCCCTTTCAGACACAATGCAACAATGCCACCACTGTGCTCTGAAACCCATTATTTCCAACGGCTTGCGCTGCGCCACGACGGTTTTTGCTGTGTCAAGCAAAGCGCCGCTCAGTGCACTGTGACGAATACCCGTGTGGCCAGAGAAACAAGGCAGCCAGCCAGGCACAGAAGGCAACATGGAGGAAAAGTTAATATTGCTTGTCTGAATTCCCTGAATTGTACAACACAAGTTTACGCTTGTATCGAGACCTTGGGAGGAAAGCCCTATCTTGGAAACACATTTCCAACCAAATAGGTGGCAACAACAAAATGACCCACTAGAAGTTTTGAAAAGTCTTCCTCGAACACCTAAGCTGTGTCACAATTCGTGTTCTTCTGTACTTCCTATAACAATTACGGCAAAATGCAGCGCACTATGTGTACCCGCATGGTGTACACATAATGGTCAAAAGTTGTGTGTGGAACGCTGTGCACTTCTCACCCTCAATGGTTGCCATCTTGGCTACATAACAGAAGGGGAGGGACCACCAACCTATGAAAATGGTGGTTGTGATTGCCACAGTGAACATAAGGCTGGGCGATAAAACGGTAATTATTGCGATATAATTTTTCTCAATATAAATACAACAAATGTTTGATATAATTAAACCACCCATACACTAATGCACCTTAAATGCTAATTGCCAAAGAAGGAGGAGAAGGAGAAGAAAGGAATGAAAGAGCCAATCAGAAGCCAGGAGGGTTGTAATTGGAGTGGAATAAGCTAAATAACGTTAAGCGAAATGAGCGACACTGAAGAATCCGCAGTGCCCATGACCAGCTTGAAGCATGACAAAGCCATCATCAACAAGAAAGGTCACTCAACTTCAGAAGTTTTGAGATATTTTGGCTATTTAGCAGAGCAAACTGCTGAAGACACATGCTTGCTAAGACAAGCAACACCACAAACCTGTTTCATGATTTGAAACAATATCACCCATTAAAACACAGACAAAGAAATTACAGTACCTCAGATCTGTGAAATGTTCTGACAACAAAGAATAGTTTAAAACCACAATTAACCCCCTGGTTTCTTCAGCTTTCACTCAGGAGCAAAAATCAGCCTTTGAATTTGAAAGAAATAATGATTTGACATTAATTGTGATAATTATTGACACCGACTGATATGAATCTTCTTTTTTCTTTTTCTTTTTTGTGCATTTTTCGCCATTTTTCGCCCAGCACTAAAAGTAAAAGCATGTTCATTTTTATTAATTTTTAATAAAATTGAATTGTGTCAAGTGATCTCATTTCAGGAAAGTGGACGAGATCAGTCAGCAGCAGCAAGGGGCGGTGACAAAAAGCTGCAGTCAAGTCGGACAGTTTCCTGTAGCATTCCAAGAATATACAGGAAGTCACGTGAAATATACACTGATCAGCCATAACATTATGACCACTGACAGGTGAAGTGAAGAACATTGCTTATCTTGTTACAATGGAACCTGTCAGTGGGTGGGATATATTAGGCAGCAAGTGAACATGTTGTCCTCGAAGTTGATGTGTTGGAAGCAGGAAAAATGGGCAAGCGTAAGGATGTGAGCAACTTTGACAAGGGCCAAATTGTGATGGATAGACGACTGGGTCAGAGCATCTCCAAAACTGCAGGTCTTGTGGGGTGTTCCCGGTCTGCAGTGGTCAGTACCTAAAGTGGTCCAAGGAAGGAAAACCGGTGAACCAGCGACAGGGTCATGGGGCGGCCAAAGCTCACTAATGCGCGTGGGGAGCGAAGGTTGGCTCGTGTGGTCTGATCCACCAGAAGAGCTACTGTAGCTCAAATTGCTGAAAAAGTTAATGCTGGTTCTGATAGAAAGGTGTCAGAACACACAATGCATCGCAGTTTGTTGCGTATGGGGCTGCGTAGCCGCAGACCGGTCAGGGTGCCCATGCTGACCCCTGTCCACCGCCAAAAGCGCCTACAATGGGCACGTCCGAACTGGACCACGGAGCAATGGAAGAAGGTGGCCTGGTCTGATGAATCACGTTTTCTTTTACATCATGTGGATGGCCGGGTGCGTGTGCGTCGCTTACCTGGGGAAGACATGGCACCAGGATGCACTATGGGAAGAAGGCAAGCCAGCGGAGGCAGTGTGATGCTTTGGGCAATGTTCTGCTGGGAAACCTTGGGTCCTGCCATTCATGTGGATGTTACTTTGACACATACTACCAGATCAAGTACACCCCTTCATGGAAACGGTATTCTCTAATGGCAGTGGCCTCTTTCAGCAGGATAATGTACCCTGCCACACTGCAAAAATGGTTCAGGAATGGTTTGAGGAACACGACAACAAGTTCAGTGTGTTGACTTGGTCTTCAAATTCCCCAGTCCAATCGAGCATCTGTGGGATGTGCTGGACAAACAAGTCAGATCCATGGAGGCCCCACCTCGCAACTTACAGGACTTAAAGGATCTGCTGCTAACGTCTTGGTGCCAGATACCACAGCATACCTTCAGAGGTCTAGTGGAGTCTATGCCTCGACGGGTCAGGACTGTTTTGGCGGCAAAAGGGGGACCTTCACAATATTAGGCAGGTGGTCATAATGTTATGGCTGATCGGTGTATATCACTTGAAATATTTACATCCTGTTAGATCCATCTGTAGGCTACCTGTAGTTTGCGGATCACATTCAAATAGTTCTGGCTAAAATAATAATAATAATTATTATTATTATTATTATTATTATCATCATCATCATCAACCACACAAGATGTCTGTTAACAGATTAAACCTTCATTGCACAACATACAGCCTACAATCTAGCGTTAAATATTAATATTACACAGAAAATTAGGATTTTCTACAAAACGTGGTGTTTGTGGTCAAAACTAAGCCAATAGGCCCTTTGATCAGGCGACAGCATTTCCCATCGTGCCCTGGGTCTTGCAGTCTGTGGAGAGCAGCTGCGGCACCTGGCTCGTTGCCCACATGTGCATGACGTCAGAGCAAGTCAGAATCAAATCTAACCAGCATGCATTGTGCGGCGATATGCAGACCTAAAGACAGCGTGACCAAGCCCACAGGAAGTGTGCCAGGCTTTGCACAGCATGACGCGGCACGCCGTTTAGAGCTGAGCTTTTGTCGGACACTCTGTTTCTAAAGCGCTGCATCATGGAAATGAGGAGTTATCTATATGATACCTCGCTGGAGGGAGATCACCAGGGAGATGGAAGTTTCAGGTAAGACACTTTTTTTGTGTGTTTTCTGTCAGGATGCTCAGCAGAGCTGGCTAGCTAGCTTGTTTTACAAAGTGGAGATGGTGGTATAATACAGTATGGTAGCTACAACAATGATATCTATACCTGCGATAGTATTGTTGTGAATATGAATAGTAAGGAGAATGCAGTTATGTTCTCCAGTATGCTACAATTGAAAATTGATATGAAAGTACCTTGCTATATGATGTTTGCTTTCATGGGTTGCTATTTATAGCTACATCCATCTAGCTAGCTACTGTTAAACAGTTGGTGGAGGGTAGCTAGCCAGTTCAGCACAATAATATCCCATGTCAGAGTTGAACAAGTTATTAATGTAAGTCTGTTTTGTTTTTGTTTTGTGCAACGTTTTTTTTTTTTTCCACCTAACATCAACATCTGTCCCCACTGTAGCTAGTGTAGTCTCATTGCGTATTTCCATGAACCCTTCACGTGCTGTCACAAAGTTTCTTAAAGCACCAGTAATATTTCTCTGATTTATCACTATTTTACTAGACTGATCATTACTTTACTGAACAAAGTATTTAGCTAATGCTAATTGTTTCTTTGGGAGACATTAGTAAGGCCACTACAGTAATTCTGTATTTTTTTTAGTCTAGTCCTCATTAGCTATTAACAAATTTCTAGGCATGTTAAGGTAAATTTTATTCACACAAACATAGTTGTCAGTTGATAAACTATTTAATTTGACGAGAAAGATGACCGAAAAAGAGAGAGATAGATTATACGTGTTTGTGCCTCAGAAAAATAATGCACGGACTTGAACTGCACAGCAAATGTCTCCTGACCACCGCGGTTTGGATAGTCATTCACTGACTGCGGGTTTCATGAGAAATGGCTTTAGGGGAAATGCCGCGTCAGCCATTATGACATGTGGCACCTCCTCTAGGAACTCAACGTCTGGCAGGGTTGTTGGTGTTGGTATGTGGAAGGTGTTCTCCAGCCCCCTGCGCAGGGCAGAGTTTCTGAACACACCGCCATCCCTGGTTCTGCCAAAATCCCCTATTTGCGTTACCAGGAACCTGTAGTTTGCATCCACAAGGGCCAGCAGTACAATTGAGAAAGCCCAGTGGAGGCTGGTGGAAAATTTTCTAAGTAGGGCTGTGCCACATCTAATCAGTTTCAGCAAACATCCCAGTATAATTTTAATGCAATAAAGTGAAGGTATCAAAAATACATTACTACTTTGCAGTTAAATATTTAACAATTATTTTATTCCAACGTGAAATAAAACTGTAAATAACACCTTGACAAACACATCAGGACATATTATTTTGGTCACCAACACAGGCGAATTCAGGAGAATATAAAACAAGTCCTTGCTATTCAGACGCTTTCAAGGACAAGTATGGGAGTCAAGTGCTCTAAGGTATAGAGATGGTAAACTCCAGCAAACTTCTGCTTCAGAACTCTCACCTTACTCAAAGGTACAACCTGGTGGCGGAAGCTGTACAGCACATCCACAAACATTAATACTGCATAAAATACTAAATTATGAACTAGGGCTGAACGATACGCAAAAAAAAAAAATCATATTGTGATTATTTTTTACAGATATTGCGATACGAGTCACGATTTTTTTCAAAAAAAATTGCTGGTCCTGCGACTTAGATAATGCACTATAAACATTACCTGCATAGAAATGAATTTCAAATTATCCTGTTAAGTGAATTAAATTGAATTATACTAAATTGAGGGGTCCCTGATAACCAATACAAAACAGTTAACAGAAGGCGATGGTGTCAGCGGTTGCGTTCTGGATGGCAATGAACTTTGAAAAAACCGCTCTTGGGTGTTACTGTTGCATAACACAAGCACCAGCTGGCAGTGGGTGGAAATGTCAGTCGTCTCCTCTGCTTGAATGGCAATAAACTTTAGAATGTAATCCTTCAGCACTGACAACATGCAGTCCAACAGCTCTTTTATACTGTCTTTGACGTGTCTTTAAAAACAGCTGTCTTAAGGTGCTCCTCCAGCACACTGTCTAGGAGTCAACAAAATCCACCAATCCCTTAAAATACCAGTGTTGTCTGGTCTCGTCATGCCCACGCAAGGCCACCTCAAACGCCCCACAAAACTTCACACAATCGATTATTTTGAATAAAATGTGCCTGTTTTTATTCACCACCTCATTGTTTCCTCACTGCAAGCTACATGGGCTTTGCTGTTAAATAATAATCTTTTTGTTTTTCTTTTCTTAACAGATCCTGAGCAATGCAGGAACAAGTGGAAATCTGCATGATACGTTCAACAGAATCCGGAAAATTGTGCCACCCACTGGGTCAAGAGGGGGCTGGTAGCAAGGAATGGAGACACCTGAAATGTGGTTTCTGCTGCCATATCTCAGGTAAAGATGGTAGGATTATTTGTAGTGTATGCAGCAGTGGAAGTATTCATATCTTTTACTTAAAGGGTAATTCGGGTATTTTTAAACCTGGGTCCTATTTTTACTTGTTTTGGGGTGTGAATGACTATTGGGCACTGTGTATAAACTAAACCAACAAACAAAGCGGCGCAAACTGGACTACCAGACTTCCCTCCTCCAAAAGAAATAAACACAAAATATGGAGCTAAAGAAACTGAACACTAAGACGGTCACAAGGCTGCTTCGTCTGGGAGAGAGAGCTCCTTCTCCTCCAACCTTCCTTAACTATGGGGCATGGCCACTCACTAATCACCTGATCAGGAGCACCTGAGAGTGAGAAGGAGGGAGAAGAGTGGGAGAAGAACACAAGAAAGGGGAGGGTTAGGGTAACATGGAGCTGATAAATGTTGATACTAAATAATAATATTCGAAGTGTATAATATAATCTCCCACTTGACATGAGTGTTTGTCTATTTCCAGTTCTCAAAGCAGCCTTGACCAGGGAGTGAGGATAGAGGAGGAGGAGGCAGGCGAAAGGTCTGGAGACATGGATGTGGAAGATGAGGGGAAATGGTGGGGAGGAGAGACGGGTGAGAGAGTAAAGAGAGAGAGGGCCCACTCCCACAGTTCCAAAAGTAGGAAGTGAGGAAATCCACCACAGAACCCCTCTACTGAAGACCTCTATGAAATTCTGAAGACACCTATTCAACCTGATGACCCGGATGAAATGTTTTTGCGAAGTTTACTGCCAGAGTTCAAGCAAGTCACAACCAACAAGGGCCAGTCGAAAGCACAGCTGTTAGCCACAATTTTAAATTGGGATAGCAACCAGGTTTTTCACCCTATCCCACCCAAGCATACCACCCTATCCCACCCACCACAGCCTTAACTATTTCAACAACCCGAACAACACCACTTATGAAAAATTAGCCTATCTTTGAATTGTTATTAACTCTTGTATTCTATTCTGTATTTTTCTTATTTATTACTTTCTCTTAATATATCTTTATCCATATCTACTGAAAGCATTTTGTATGGAATAAATAAAATAATACTTATTATCTAAAGCTTGTGTCTTTTTCATTTACCCTAATGTGATAGCCAATCTCTGCTTAGTCTCAATTGGCTCTCTGTAGGTAGTCCTTTGTTTAGAAAGGTCCTGACCTGCATAGAACAACACCTCTTAACAGAGAAAAGTGTCACATTGAAGAAGCTGAAACTAGAAAATCTTATGGCCTTTTTGCAAGATAAATGATTTAATTTATTACCTAATGGTTAAATACTGCTTGGGGAAAAGAGAATGCCTACCCTAGTATAGTTTTCTATTCTTCAGGTGAATATGAATCCATCTAACCTTATCTGATCACAGTACAGGGTTGCAATTTTCCCTACAGCAAATCAACTGTCCTCTGTACACATACCGGTAGGGCTATAGGCTATAGAAGTTACAATACGCATTGTATTTTGTTTACTAACAGTACAACAATGTGCCCCTCAAAATGTGAATTGTTTTCTTGAACAGCTGTCTATCCCATGATTTAATGGTTACTTAAGCATGTAATTTGATGAAACTGCTTGTTTTTCCACTTGTTTGATCATCAGGCGGCAGAAGAGGGAAGGTGAAAGGCCCTACATTCAGGATCTCTGGAGTCCAGGTGAATGCCAAGCTTGTTATCTCTCATGAGGAAGAGCTGGCTCCACTCCACAAGGCCATTCCTGCTGACCCTGATGAGAGAAAGAAGTAAGGCCCCTGATACACTATATGATTTCTGTTAGACAGGATTGGGCATCACTGCTTATTTTTATAGGTCTGTGTAAGTTACACTCATATTTTTTCTATATCAAGCAACCCTGTCGCCAAATATGACATGTTCAGCTATATTTGTATGTCTAGATTTTAATTGTGTGTATTTAAATAGGTATATGATTCCATGCCATTCGAAGGCAGCACACTTTGACATTGAGTGGGGGAAGGAGGATGACTCCAGCCTCCTCATAGGAATCTATGAGTACGGTTACGGCAGCTGGGAGATGATCAAGATGGACCCGGACCTCAATCTCACACACAAGGTGAGTTCAGGCACAATACATTTGTAATCTCTTCATATGATCTTCAGAGGATCATGTATATTGTCCTTTTGTCTTGTTTTTAATATTACATGCACAATATATACTGTGAATGACGAAAAAGTCTTTGTCTGTGATGCTTGAAGTCCTGCAGTTTTATTTTTTACTTTCATAAGTATACAGAGTTGTACTATACATAAAGTATACACCGATCAGCCATAACATTATGACCACTGAATGGTTATAATGGTGGAACATTGATTATGTCCTTACAATGGCACCTCTGATATATATATATATATATATATATATATATATATATATATATATATATATATATATATATATATATATATATATATATATATATATATAAGATAAGATAAGCCTTTATTGTCCTCATAATAGCTGAAATTTATATATATACACACATATTATACATGCATATATGTGTGTGTGTAAGATAGATAGATATTATTGTTACATATATATTATTATATATATTATTATTATACATGACATATATATACATAGACATATATATACATATATTACACATACATTACATATATATATATGTATATATATGCATATATATATATATACATATATATACATATATATATGCATATATATATATGTGTATATATATATATGTGTATATATATAGTATATAAAGAGATATGTATATATATATATGTGGAGAGAGAGGAGAGATATATATATATATATTACGTGCGCATTACATACGCATATTACGCATACGTGCGCAATACATGCGTGCGCATATTATTACGTGTGCATACATATTACATAGCGTTAATATTATTACATGCAGTGCGCATATTATTATTATTATTACGTGCATTATTATTAATATTACATTATACGTATTATTATTATTACATACGCATACACATATTATTATTATTATTGCCGCATGCATATTACGTGCATATTATTATTACGTGCATATTACGCATATTATACGTGCGCATTACATATTACGCATTACACATGCATGCATACGCATACATACGTACATGCATGCACATATTACATACGCATACATGCGGCATACGCATACACATACGTATGCATATTATTACACATGCATGTACAGCATAATATTATTAATATTATTATTAATATTATTATTACACATATATATAATGTGTGTATATATGTATATATATGTGTGTATATATATTATATGTATATATATGTGTGTGTATATATATTATATGTATATATGTGTGTGTGTATATATGTATATATATGTGTGTGTATATATGTATATATATATATATGTATATGTATATATGTATATGTATATGTATATATATATGTATGTGTATGTATATGTATATATATTACATAGTAATGTCTACTGTGTCCATTGTTGATCAGCTCCTACCAGACGACCCTGACAAGAAGCCACAGGCCAAACAGCTACAGACCAGAGCAGACTACCTCATTAAGTTGCTGAGCAAGGACCTGGCCAAAAAAGAAGCACAGAAACAAGCGGGGACAGTAAGTCTTACAGTAACTATACATGTCAAGCTTCCTCTGCATCATTAACTAGAATGGTTATATACGAGTCATTTTCAAATTTAATATGGATTGATTAAAATGTGTGTCTATCAGAATTCACAATGCCTCTTTGTATGCATCTAGGCCAATTCACGTAAGAGGAAACCAAGGAGTAAAAAGAGCAAAACGCTGAAGCCAACTAAGACGGACGAGGTGATGAAGACCACGTCCTCAGATCCCCCATCGGACAAGAGGTCAGATGACGAGGATGAAATTGAGGAGGAAAAGGTACATTTAGATACATACTTGTACTGTTTTGCTTGCCGTAGCATGAAAGGAACATTTCCTGTTTTCAGTTTGGAGTTGATGTGTAACGTGCTTTGACGCTTTCAGGAGGTGGCACCAGTGAAGGCACCGAGCAGACGGGGACGAGCAGACAGGGTGGTGGTGAAAGAGGAGGACGAGGAGGAGGACGACGACGATGAGGAGCCTGAGCAGGAGGAGGTTTCTTCATCAGGGGAGAGGGACGTCAAAATAAAAGAGATCAAGAAAGAAGGCAAAAAGGAGAAGAAGGAGGAAAGTTGGGATATTAGAGAGACAAAGGAGCCAAAAGAGAAAAAAGAAACAAAGCCTCTGGAGGCAGTATATAAACAAGAGGAGAGCATGGAAAAGGTGAAATAATAATTCTATATGTTATATAATATTTTACTGCTATGGATCACAGTCTTGATGCATTAAATTAATTGATACTTATATTGAAGACAGTCAGTGTAAATAAGTAAAGGAAAAAAGATGATGATTTGGTTAGGAATCAATTCTCAAATCTTTTTCATCAGAATGAAGTAAAGACAGAGGTACGAGAACGAATAAAGAAAGCCTCTGACATGCCGGTCCATATAACAGCAAGTGGAGAGAATGTGCCATTATCTGAGGAGTCTGATGAACTCGACCAGAGGACCTTCAGTGTGGTACGTTCCACCAATAATTAAATATTTAGATAGAAAATGTGTATTCAGACCCCATCACTTTTTTTTTTACATTTTATGTTGCAGGCGTATGCTAAAATTGTTTCAATTAATTTCTTCCCTCATCAATCTACCCTCAATACCCCAGAAATGACAAAGCAAAAACAGGATTTTAGAATTTTTAAAAAGAAAACGTATTCAGACTCTTTGCTATCACACTTGAAAATGAACTCATGTGCTTCCCATTTCTCATGATCATCTTTGAGATGTTTCTACACTTTGATTGGAGTCCACCTGTGGTGAATTCAATTGATTGGACATGATTTGGAAAGGCACACACCTGTCTGTATAAGGTCTTACAGCTGACAATGCGTATCAGAACAAAAACCAAGCCATGAGGTCGAACAAACTGCCTGCAGAGCTCAGAGACAGGATTTTTATCGGAGGAAGGCTACAAAAAAACATTCTGCTGCATTGAAGGTTCCCAAGAGCACAGTGGCCTCCATAATTCTTAAATGGAACTAGTTTGGAACAACCCAGACTCTTCCTAGAGCTGGCCGCCCAGCCAAACTGGGCTATCAGGGGAGAAGGGCCTTGGTAATTGAGGTGACCAAGACCCTGATGGCCAATCTGGCTGA
>SEMN01001982.1:0-18324 GCA_005408345.1 Macquaria australasica | reverse complement strand
GTTAGTACTGGTACTATTACTGACTGTTACTACTGGTACTACTATTGACTAGTACTACTGGTACTATTACTGTTAGTACTGGTACTATTACTGACTGTTAGTACTTGTACTATTATTGACTGTTAGTACTGGTACTATTATTGACTGTTAGTACTGGTACTATTATTGACTAGTACTACTGGTACTGCTACCAGTCAGTGTTCACAGCAGTGACTCAGCTTGTGAACTGCTGAGTCAGCTGATCAATCAGAGTGATTGTTTATTGATTACCTTTCAGATCTGTATCTGAACCGATCAGTGCCTTACCTGGAGGAGCCACCTGACCCGCTGCAGTTCTACCGCGACTGGATTGGTCCAAACAAGCCCTGCATCATCCGCAATGCCTTCAGCCATTGGCCGGCTCTGTCCAGGTGGACACCAGAGTACCTGAGGTGAGGAAGCCCCACCCACCCACACCTGCACCATTCTTCTTCTGTGGTCAGTGATGATGAGGACGTTTCCTGTCTGCAGGGAGAAGGTGGGGTCAAAGGTCATCAGTGTGGCGGTGACTCCTAATGGCTATGCTGACGCCGTGAGCGGCGACCGTTTCGTGATGCCGGAGGAGCGACAGATGAGTTTTTCTGCTGTACTGGACGTCATCGAGGGGAAGGTGAGGGAGAAGCTACACTACAGAGCACTACAGAGTAGTAGTAGTAGTTGTATACACGTGATCCTGATCCAGGACCAGATCCTTTAGAGACAGAACACTGATGATGATGATGACATATATACATATATACATACATATATACATATATATATATATATATATATATATATATATATATATATATATATATATACACACATATATATACACATATATATACACACATACATATATACACACATATATACATATATACACATTATATATCTATATATACATATATATATATATGTATATGTATGTATGTGTGTGTGTGTGTTGCAGGTGCACAGGTGTGGGGTGTTTTATGTGCAGAAGCAGTGCTCTAACCTGCTGCAGGAGCTCCCGGAGCTGACAGACGACGTGGAGCATCATGTTTCCTGGATGAGCGCCGCGCTCGGTGAGTTCAGACTGAGCATGCTCAGACTGCACACCTGTCACACCTGGGGAGTTCTTTTCTCATGTTTTACAGACCAAATAACGAATCCATTAATATATACACACACACACACACACAGATAAGATCATTCTCTCCTCTGTGGAAATATTTTACTCAGGAGTCACATGACCGACATTTCACACAAAATAACTTTATTGGTTCTGCAGTCAGGATGTTAGAAACAGGAAGTCCCACACAGACTGAAAAATATCATCAAAATGGTCAAAATAAGATATTTACAGAAATGCAACTCATAAACTCCGACAGTCTCTGCAGCTGCAGCTCAGAAAACAAAACCTGTTTTTAATTTCATCAGATCCGTCATCACAGATCAAACTGAATAATGTGTGACGTGTGAAGCCGACATTCACTGAATCTTATTTATTCCCAAAATGATCAACATGACATCATGGCAGTAAGAAACTAATTACATGGGGTGACTTCATCTTAAATATTCTATCATAGTAAAGTTTCTGCTACTGGTTGAAAACCTGCGTGTTATTTAACCAGGTCTCCACGTCTGTCTGACCTGCTGCCTCCATACACACACATGCATCAGAACCAACATGGCCGCTGCATTAACTACGTGTATGATGTCATACAGGTGATGTCATGCTGTCATGTAACTCCCTGTCCTCACCTGTCCGTGGCTCTCAGAGGACCTGGTCTCTCCTCCGGTCCAGCTCCTCAGACAGGCTCCTCAGGCTCCTCCCCATCCTCTTGGGGCTCTTCAGGCTCTGCTGGTAGCTGAACTGGCTGAAGCCCTGATGTCTTCTTCCTGGTCTGAAGCCGAACAGCTCGTCCTTCTTGAACTCCTCCACAAACCTGGACACGTCCTCTGTCCTCCTGCAGGACGAGGAGGTCAGGCGGGACAGGTATGTGGACAGGTTCAGAGGGTTTCCTCCCGTGAAGAAGAGTCTGTCCAGGTGTTTGGCCTGAGCTCCGGCCAGGTGAGCGCTCTGCTCCACCTGCTGCTTCGTGAAGCTGCCTTTACCGAACTCGATCACCCCTGAGAGGACATAACGTTCACTGGGGTTTTCATGTTGGGAAATATCTAATATTTACCCTCCACGAAACATGTGATCAGATTATAAAATATGATAAAAACTACACGACAGGATATAAAGGACTCAAACTACCAGTCAGATATATTATATACTGGGATAAACCCATAAGGAGTACTTTGAGTTGGAACAGAGTATGTTTACAGTGTGGCTTTAGTACTTTTACTTTAGAAATAGGATCCAAGTACTTCTTCCACCGCTGTTGGTCGATCCTGATTGGCTGAGCAGATGTGACTACAACAAACACAGAAACTGTGTCCATCATATTCCTACCAACTCTGTATTGATCAGGGTGACCTGCACTTTAGAGGAGGAGGAGGAGGAGGAAGAAGAGGAGGAGAAGAAGAAGTAGAAGGAGAAGAAGAAGAAGAAGGAGGAGGAGAAGAAGAAGACTACTCCGGTCCTCCAGCTGTAACGAGACCTGTGGAGGTGAACTGACCTTTGAACTCTGTGATCATGAGCTCAGTGAGGAGGTCCAGGCTGATGTTTCCTCCAGATGTTCCCTGAAGATTCAACACTCGGTTCCACTTCATGTCCTGTCTGATGCGCTCCGGGTAGAACCCCTCCATCCCTGTCCACACATGGTAACCATGACAACATCACGCTGTAGTTACACTGAGAAGGGGAGGGGCTACACGTGACTCTGGGACTCGTACCGGTGATCATCTGGTGGCTGCTGTTGAAGAGCTGCAGGTGTTGTCGGGTCCACAGCAGAACCAGGTCCATCCTCCAGAAGTCCGTCAGGGCGTCTCCATCTCCCTCCTGGATGGCGTCCCGTCTGGCCATGTGGTATAGCCCCTCCCACACCACCGCCCTCGTGTAGTTAAACAGGAAGTCCTCGCCATCAGACGCCATGGAGCAGGAGTCAGAGCAGAACCATGGAGCTGGAACACACAAACCACCAGAAACACCAGTTTGGTCCAGATGTTCTCTTTCTCCAACAGAATAATTTACATCCCCCAAAGCCTCATGGGAACTGTAGTTCCAAAACAGATGTCGGGGGGGCGAATGAGTTATTCTGTAAACTTGAGTCCTGCAGACAGAAACATTTGAGCTTGATGGAAAGATTTGAGGCTAACATCAGTTTCATATATACTGTGTGTGTGTGAATCTGAATGAAGTCTCACTCTGCTCGGCTCTGGTCCGCTCGGTTGCTGTCAGACAGTCTCTGTGGTACCACTCGTGTCTCCTGCACTTGTCCATCAGTCCACACTGGACCATCTGCCCCCCCCTCTGCTCCTTACAGTGACAGTACACGTAGGTCCCGTCTGCACCGCAGTCTGGACTACAGAACCAGTCCTCGTGTGGGTCCGAGAGGGTCTTAGCCTGAGCACAGCCCTCATGGAACCAGATACCTGGACACAGGTTACTGCAGCATCGCACCAGCTGCTCACCTGCTTTCTCTACAAGGACAGACAGACAGACAGGACACATGTGGGCTCGACAAAACCAGCTCAAACATTTTACTGCAAATCTTCTGTAATAATGTGAATAATGAAGCAAACACAACAGAGACACATTTACTGAACCACAACGAGAATAAAAAGTCATGAAATCCAGAACTAAAGAAACCAATAACCAAGATCCATAAACCCACCCATTAGCTATATTATTATCACCTGGGATGTAAACCCTCACCTGTGTGACACACCTGCTGAGTTCCTACCTTCTCTGCAGTAACAGAAGGGGAACATTTTCTTCTTCTCTCCATCGCAGTGAGCTGCAGCAGCTGCAGTGTTGATGTCCTCCTGAGGTGGAGGCATCCACACCAGATCCACCAGTCTGTGAGCCAGTTCACTGAGCCAGTCCATCTGAGCTGAGACCTGAGAGGGGTAATCTGAGGGTCTCTGGTCCACAGAGTCCAGACTGCAATCCGTCACAGCAAACAGAGTCACGTACGCCGTGGTCACAAACTATAAAACACATGTTTATTTTGGTTAGAGGGCAGAAATTTATGGTGAGTGAAATAAATCAATACATTTAATACCAAGACAATCAGTGTAAAGTACTGCCATCGCCCCCTACAGGCCGCACAATCTGAACAAACAACATCCTGATGATTCATCTGTTCTTAGAGTATGAACAATCGTTCAGTTTGTCCTGAAGGTGGCGCTAAAGGAAAGATCATGGAGTCATTCAAATCTAAAGGGTTCATCCCCTGGAGATCAGGACGTTGATCAACAGTAGATGTTGAGAGATTCTCTGGACATGTGAAAAATATTAGTTGACATTTCTTGTGTACGAGAAGAAAACTGTGACTGAAGATGGTGCAACAGGAAGTCAGGAGGTCAACAAAAAACAAGGATTTATCCTCTGAGGAACCTGAATATCACATTAAAGGTCATTTGTGGCCAGCTAGTTTGGAATGAACTGGAGGACCGACGTCACCATCAATAGGTATCTGACTGCAGTTTACATTTCAGGAGCCTTACCGTGATGAAGTCCCAGATGTTGAGGAAGTAGTCTTTGGCCGTGTTGTTAAACGTCTTGAAGTGAAACAGTGAGACGATGTGCTGAAGAGTTCCTCGAGCGTTCTCACTTTTCTCACTGAGAAGCATCTTTATCATGTCCTGAAAAAAGTGATCAAGCAACACAGTTTATACTACACAGCTGGAGGACTTTTATTACAGTGAAGCAGCTGGCGGCAGGGTGTGTGTGTGTTTGTTTGTGTGTTTCTCACCTCGTGAAACAGGTGTTCCTTCTGAAACTCCGGCGGTGCTTCTACGAGTCCATCAAACTTCAGGTCAGGGTTTGGGTCGGGAGTTTCGTTGTTCTGGGTTTTGTTGCCGTGCTCGGTCCTGTCAGTGCTGAGGACGTCCCCACAACACAGGATGTGGTACGGTTTCCCAGAAACCACAGGGATGTAGTCTTTAAGGCCGTACGCTGCACTTACTGATTCTTCTGTGGTGTTTGGTATCACTGCACCCAGACTCACCTGAGGACCAATCAGGAAGGTTTAAAAGGAAATGTACTGTAACATCATCAACAACACCTGAGCAGGTAGAGACCGGCTGGACTCACAGTGATGCTCTCCTCCTTCATCAGGTTGGAGTAGATGTGAGGAATGTGTCTCACCACTCGTCCTCTCGGTCCTTTCAAGGCCGCCAGGTTGTCAGCAACGATTCGCATCACTAAGGTTTTCATTCGCTGTCGCAATGACTCGTACGTCTGAGACAAAGAAACGTTATGACGATGTATTGTGACGTTTAAAGGACCAATCCCAGTTGGTTTATTTCCATTTCTAAACGATATAAAACTAGACTCTTGATCTCACTCGAACTCGTGATCACGTTTTTCCAGCTGCCTCGCGAGGTAACGTGATTTGGGCAGCAGGACTGTTACCACGTTCTCATGTGACGTGAGAGCAACAGTTGGTGGTAGTAATGCACCTCTAAGCTGATTTGCCAACCACCACAGAAGAAGAGAGTGACAATCATCAATTAGTGACAGATTTAGTCACATCAGCCTCAAACCAAAGGCTTCCTGAAACTGGAGACAAAATACAGGATCTGAAACTTTATCAACAAAACGTGAAGTCTTCATGGTTTGTAGTCAAAGACCTAAAACACGCAGACGAACTGATTTGTTCCTTTAAAGTGGGTGTACCTGTCTGGACGGTAGGATGCTGTAAGGAGACACTTCCACTGCTTTTATCGGAGGTCCGTGCAGGTAACGAAAATTAATCCGAACTTGATGAGCAAAGCGAAACGCCCACGTCACAAAGGTGTATCCTCGTTCTGTAGAGTCGCACCTGGACGCAGACGGCACCTACACAGATGATTAATGTCTTCATTAAAAGATTGTTTAAAGAAGTTTAAAGAGGTTTCATGTCACAGACCGTATTACCCGAACTTTTCCCCAGGTGAAGGTATAAGCCGCCGCCTTCTTGGAGTCGTCACTGCAGTACTGCGTCTTTCTCGTCGTCTAAAAGTCAAAAAGAAGACATGACAATTTAAGACTCTGCTCTCTTCTGTTGCTGACATTTATCGTCACTGAGCTGCTTTTTGTTTAGAGGGAAACGTTTGAAAATACTTGTTTAGCTGTAAAAGGATTCGATCACACTGGCTGACCTTCTGTGAGTTAATTTCAAAGATGAGATGAAGCACTCAAAAGTACAGATAACTATAAATCAGATTCCGCAGAGCCTGAAGACGACTCATCAGCGACCCGTTCTGCACTAAACCTTTCCTCAAAGTAACTAAAACAGAAACATGAAGAAGAAGGAGGGTTCGGTTCCTCACCTGGATCTCGTCCCTCCACTGCTTCACCTGCCTGTCGTGCTCCTCGGCGAGCCTCTTAGCGTGGATCCTGGCGGTGGTTTTGGACTGTGAGATGCCAAGGCTGTTCATGATGGTGAAGAGCTTGATGGGACAGCGGTGTCTGAGCATCTCCACGCTGAAGGCCGTCTGGAGGAAACAGGCTCTGAGGGTGCAGGTGTACAGAGGCACCGAGAGCAGGAGGCTGACCCTCCGGTCCAACATCTGCTTCACCTCCTCTTCAGTCATCCGCCTGAAACAGCAACCAAGTCAGATTTATCCTCCAGAAGGAATTCTAATAAAGAGCTTTGTAGGAGTTTATCCCGAAGTTTGAACCCTTTTAAAGAACAAATATCAGACCCAGGTCCACCTTTGACCCACCGTGGTTTGTTCCCTGGACTGTAGTTTACGATCTGTTTCTGAATCTTTTTGGCAGGGGGGAACATGGATCTGAGACAGGCCACAGTCAGAGGAGCCTTCTCCTCGGCCCAAGAAGTAGTCTTATCCCAGCTGAACCCTGCCAGGTTCTCGGGGCTGAAGGTCTTCCTGTATGGACCCTCCAGGTCGTTCACCAGCTCTTTACGCTGCAAAACAACGTTTTAAATCTTTACAAACATCTTGATGTAATAAAGAAATATTAAAATACAGTTATAAATATCTGTAGAGTTACTGTGCTGCTCCAGCAACTCTGACATCTTTGGTAAATCCTCTTGTTCTCCGTCTTCAATTATATGCTTTTGAGTGTCAACCAACGATTATTTTCATTATCGATTAACCTGAATTATTTTCTCGATTAATTGTTAGATCAATAAAATGTCAGAAAACAGTGAAAACTGTCGGTTTCAGTCCAAGGTGACGTCTTCAAATGTCTTTCACCCAGTTCACTCTGATACAAAACTGAGAAAAACGTTTCTGAATTTTAGTCGTTTTTCATCATTTTTTCTTGATAAACAATCTAAGCGATTATCACCGTTTCATCAAAATTCTTGCTGATACATTTTCTGGTGATCGGCCCATCAGTTAATCTACTGATTGTTTCAGCTGTAGTTGAAATCGATTGTTTTGTAATTTTTTTGAAGTGACAGGAGTTCATTTTCAGTGTTATTTTGGAAGTAATTTTCAGTCTGATTTCAAAGTGAAAATTTGACATTTAAATTTTTGAGTTGTCACATCATGTGTACACAAATTGAATTAACGAAGTTATATTTGGTGTGATGTTATTGTCCACTGTGCTGTTAACTGGTGCCCTTAAAATAAAACTTGTTTTTATGACCAGCTATTATAGACTTAATATTTAGTAGTGATTGATTTGACAGTTAATTTTGTTGTTACTATAATTGTTAAATATTATATTTAAATATTTTAACGGTTTAAATTGTCTGCCTTTATTTTGAAAAGCACTGAGCTTCATTTAGTGAATGACAGGCGTTATGCAAAATAAGTTTATTAAAATTATTATCTTATTCTTCAACTCCTCAACTGCTTTCTTTTCTGACACTTTAACTTCTTTAAGTGTTTCAACTATTTGCAAAAGCTAAAGTTAAAGTTTCAGCAGACATACAGTAAGTGTTCCGTCCTTTTAAATGATCATTATTATGAATGAGGTTTGGTCTGAACCTCAGCAGCTCTGGGTTAAACTGCTCTCACCTCGGTGGAGATGATTTTTCCACACACTTTGATCAGAGCCTCTTTGAAGCCGGACACCTGCAGCAGTCGGTTCATCGCGGAGGTGAAGTTCTTCTTCCGCAGATACCCGCACACCTGAGAGATCGGTCCGCGGCGGGCGCGCCGGGCCGGCGGAGGGTCGGGCCGGGGGGAGGGCGCTGGGTCCTGGGATGCGTAGTCGTGTTCGTTCAGCGTAGTTTTCAGTCTCTTCTTGGGCTTTTTAGGGGGCGGTGGTTCCCACGGGACAGAGGGAGCAGGACGGGATGGGGGACGAGGGTCCACATAAATCCGCCTTTTTCCACATTTCTTGGTTTTCTGATAAACGTTTCGCACACAGGCGAAACATAAAAACGCCTCTTGAGGGTTAAGATCCGGGAAAAGTTTGTGAGCGCTCTTTAGATCGATGAGCGACAACAGTGACTTCCTCTTATACCCTTTAGCTTGTCTCTGTATGGGAGCGGCGCAGTGGCTGCAGCGGTGCTGCATGTTCCGGCTGCCGGTTAAACTCCGCAGGCTCCGTGGAGCTGACCAGCCTGGCAGCCTGCTGCTCCACCGAGCGCGGACTTCTGGCGTTTAACGTTGAAAATCTTCCTCTTCGAGCTAAGTGACACCAAACAAACCCGCCGGATTAAAGTTCACCTTCTCAGTGACGGTTCAGGCGGCTCCAGCTGGACGTGTAGTGGTTGAAAAGTCCTTAAATTCAACTTCCTCAGGAGGAGTGCGGGCGAAATCCGTTTCTGAAACAAACCCATGTAGAATCCAAGATGGCGCGTGATTAGAGCGGGAGGACTGCAACAACAGGCCGCCATGCAGCGTTTCATGTGCGGCAGTCAGAGCTCACACGCAGTGAACGAAGTTGTTCTTTTATACAGATTATTTTATAATCGTTTTCTCTTCGTGACATTTAACACAGCAAATCTTTTCTTTTCTTTTCTTCTTTTAGGAAAGTTGCCGGATGCCGTGAATTTTTGGCTCGGAGAGGCGAGCGCCGTCACCTCCAGTAAGACCTGAACACAACACGCCAGATGTGTTTAATATGTAGAAACTGCGTTTAATATGAACGTGTGTGTTGGTTGTTTGTGTTTCAGTGCACAAAGATCACTATGAGAATCTGTACTGTGTGATTTCTGGAGAAAAAAACTTCATCCTGCTGCCCCCCACAGACAGACCCTTCATCCCCTACGGTAACCATAGAACCACTGTTCATACTGTACGGTAACCATAGCAACCCCCTCCATCCCGCTACAGTAACCATAGTAACCGTCCCTGTCTGTCAGGTGTGTATCAGCCGGCTGTATACCGTCAGCAGGACGACGGTGAGTTTGAGGTCGTCGATCAGAGCGACGCTGAAAAGGTGCATTCAGGTGTCTGTCTGTCTGTTAATCTCATCGCTCTCTGCTCTATTTAAAACACCAGAGTTCACCCTGACCTCCTCCCCTCAGGTCCCGTGGATTCCTTTGGACCCTCTGTACCCAGACCTGGACCGGTACCCTCAGTACCGGAGAGCCCGGCCGCTCCGTTGCAGCGTGAAGGCCGGAGAGATGCTGTACCTGCCGGCTCTGTGGTTCCACCACGTCCAGCAGTCACACGGCTGCATCGCAGGTACCAACACCTGAACGCAGCATGGAGACAGTTGTATGATGTTATCTCTGCAAAGTCCGACTCTGCTTTTCTGCTGCAGTGAACTTCTGGTACGACATGGAGTACGACATCAAGTACAACTACTTCCAGCTGCTGGAGACTCTGTCTGAGGTCACAGGGTCAACGTGACTGCTTTGGGTTTGTAAGAAGGAAATAAATAAAATGAAATCAGAGACGAGTCGAGTGGTTTTTTTTTAACCCAAACAGGAACCAATGAGAAAGCACTTTATTAAAGCAAACAGTCAGAGAAGCAGCCAGCAGACAGGAAACCAACAAACCTTAAAAAAAACTAAAATCTCTGAAGGTCAAAGGCTGTTTTTTTTTCTCCTGATATTCTTCTTTGTAATAATCTCTACAGTTCAGTCAGTTTCTAATATTGCATCGTCTCCAAAACTCAAGGCCACATTTCCTCTTTTCCCTTCAACAAACTCGTTCTAACAGCAACACGAGTCCCGTCAGGTGATCATCACTCAGCCGCGGACTGAAGAAACAGTTCATGTTCACGAGCAGGAAACAGGAGATGAATCCTGTTCAAACAGACAAGCTCATAAACTCTTTATGATTTATGTACAAATGTAAACACAAACAAGGTGCAGATAAAGTTCATCCACTGTGGATTCAGTTCTGCTCCAAAGACGGCGCCCTCTGAAGCCCCGCCTCCTCACGGGTGAACAGAGAACAATCATTTTCACTGTTAATTCATCTGTTGATGAAGTTCACTGATCAACTGTTCAGAAAGTGTCAAAACAGACGCTCATCCTGATCAAAGAGGACGTCTCCAGATGTGGAGTCTAAAGATAGAAAACAGCAGCGACGCCCACACGGAGGTTTAAAAAGCAGGAAGTGATGTCACAACATGTGGACTTCTCATTGGTTCAGTCACATCTCATCACGTGATCAAGTAGTAAACAAATGGAGATTTGAGGCTGAATATTAGGTTTTAGAAAGTGTCGTCATGTGTTGGGCTCCTGCTGCGACGCACTGCAGGACGACCGAGGGCCAATCAAACTGCACATTACAGTGTGACTGGACCAGTCTGTGACCCCAGTTTAACCTTTAACCTTTACGTGTTTGTGATGAACATCCTGACCTGCTGACAGGAAACTCTCTGGAGCTCAGTGATCATTTCATATTAATGTTGATATTATTGATTATTATTGATCTGCAGACTTCAGGTGACCAGATGAATGATTGTAATCTAAAACTATTAAAGTCAGTTAATGTTATTTATATTCTATATCGATATGACAACATGCTGCAGTAACGACTTCAGGAACCTGGTCTGAAGCAGCTGCAGACTCCGACAGTCAGAGAAGAAGAAGAAGAGTCCTGGCCGGGACACTTCCTGCCTCCAGCTGCTGACGTAACCAAATAAAAGAGTGATGGAGGAAGCAGCAGAGTTCCTCTGTGAGGAGGCAGGTGGAGCAGCAGGGGGCGCCACCTGCTGAGTGACAGCAGGAAGCAACAGATTACCTTCAAATACACAAGTTTACAACATCTTCAAGACAAAAAAAACGTTGTCTTCTCCTTTTTTAAACATGTTCGATGTTCTTGACGTGTTTTAAAGGTAAATCTCAGCTGCTGTTGCATCATGGGAGCAACTGATGTTTACATCAGCATCAATGACCTGTTTCTCACTCACACACACTCACACACACACACTCACACACACACACACACACACACTCACACACACTCACACACACTCACACACACTCACACACACTCACACACACTCACACACACTCACACACACTCACACACACTCACACACACTCAGTCGTCGGCACGGCCCCTCCTGTAGATCGGCACGTTGATGCTGTGGAACGCCGGCACCCAGCGGTTGTCATGGAGACCCACGCTGCAGCCGGGTGCGTCCCTGCGGGCGCCATGGCAACACATCCAGTACCCAGGGCCGTACGGCAGCGCCTGGCAGTACGGCTTGTGGTGCCAGCGGCAAAGCGACACGTCGCCGCGGCCGTAACGCTTCTTGCACTGTTTGCAGGGGTCGTCGCGGTAACGAGGGTCGGACACCCAGAGCGAGTCGGCGGGCCGCACGCCGTAGTTGTTGATGATGAACTTGAAGTAGTGGCAGGTGCACTTGAGCGCGGCGAGGCTCTGCGTGGGCAGCAGCAGGAAGATCTTCACCAGCAGGTGATGCGGCAGCACGGCCAGGTACGGCTGCGGCTCCAGCAGCTGCTGCAGCCGCTGACGCATCTCCAGGAAGTCCTGCGACGCCGACACACGCCGGCCCAGAGGCACTACAGCAGAGCAGGGGGTCGCACCGACAACCTCCTCCTGAGCTCGGTCAGTCTTTCTCCTCCTCCTCTTCTTCTCTGATTGGCTGCCAGAGTCAGAGCGAGCAGGAGGGGGGCGGGGCTGAGGGGGGGCAGGCTCCAGGTCAAAGGTCATTCTGTGGCGAGGGGGATGGGGCTCTGAGGCAGTAGGAGACAAAAACAACAAGCCAGGTAGAGGCTCCGCCTCCTCATACAAAGAGGGTGGAGCTTGTGTGAGGGGCAGGGCTTCTCTCATTGTCCCTGTGACAGTGCTGTATGTCTCCAGACCTCCGCCCCCCCCGGCTTTATGGGCATCGACCGCATCCTCACCTGAGGGGGGCGTGGCCAGGCCAAGTGAGGGGGGCGTGATCAGAGCTGAGGCAGGTGTTTCTGAGCAGCTGGTTGGCTCCCTGCCCACACTCTGAGCTCCCAGCAGTGATGACAGTGAAGACGATGATGTCATTGATGATGGTGATGAAGGCTGGCAGGGGGCGGAGCTCAGGTCCCCAGCGGCGAGCAGGACTCGTCCCACAGTCCTCCTCAGGCTGTTGCTCCTCGACAGATCTCCCTCCGTCCTCCTCCTCAGACACTCGGACTCCAGCTTGGCCACCATGTCTGACACCTTGACGCTCTCTGGCTCCTCCCCCCTGACCTCTGACCCCTCCCTGACCTCAGGGGGCAGAGCTCTGGACAGCGTGATGGTGGTGGAGCTCCTCTGGAGGGTGAGCAGAGGTTTGGAGTCTGGCTGTTGCTCGCTGGCTCTCTGCTCCAGGAACGCCACCATCTCCCCCACCGACACCTTCTGCTCCTCCTCCTCCGCCGCTGTCACCGCATCGCCACCACACCGCCCGCTGCCCGCCAGCAGAGTCGAGTCCGAGCACCGTGTTGATGGTTTGTGGACGTGTTGCTGTGTGTCCAGGACCCGGGTCCTCTGGTCCTGCTGGAGGTTCTGGTTGTTTCCAGACCTGCGACGCCGTTTGGCGCTGCTGTTTTCCTCCCAGCTTCCCTTCGCCTTCACAGCCCGTAACAGCCCCGACATGGCGGCGGGGTTCGTACACACTGCTGGCATCCTGTCCCGACTGCTGGACCCGCTGGTTGAGGTGCGTTCGCTGTTCCCGGCGCCGTCAGTCCGCTCACCATCTGAAGCGAAGATGGCGATCTTCTCGCGGACGTGTCCAGGCTTGATGACGGTCCAGATGTCCAGAGGGGCGTCGGCTTCCTCTGCAGCGGCCTGGTAAAGTCTGAGCGTGTCGTTCTCGCAGCCCGGTGGTGGGGGGAGCAGCTGCAGGGCGGCGCTGGGTGGCACCTTCAGCCGGAGCGACGCCACGCTGCTGCTGATGATGTTTGTGGAGGTGCTGCAGCGCAGCGTGTTGGTGGAGATGACGCTGAACGGGAGGCGGCTGCTGCTGCCATGGTTAGTGCTGCAGGTCCTCAGCAGCCCCCCCTGCTGGCTCACAAACAGGCTGCTGCGCTGGGACAACGTCTGAACACCGGCCGCATCCAAACGCAACTCTGAGCGCACAAGCTTCGGATACGACTTCAGGTGCATGATGGTCCTGAGACAGACAGAGACAGAGAGTATGGGGGGGGGGGGCATATGACATAATTAAAACAATGGAAACAATACTTAACTTTACTGCTAATTAGCTAATGTTAGCATGCTAGTGAAACTTGGAAATAAATATAACTGCAGTAAACCAAGAAATAAAACAGTGATCACTTACTAGTGTTTTCCTGAGCTTTAAACCACAGCCTGATCAGAAGAGCAAACTTTTGAAAGTTCTGGAAAAAGCTTGTAAGTGAACCTTGAGTTAACATTATTTCGTCTAATCACTTCCAATGTCTGGGAGCTTTGATTGACAGCTGTCTCAGCCTATCACAGTCACAGTCTCTCCTTCAGTCCTTGTTTCCTTCTTCCTCATCTCCTTTCCTTTTATGGTTCTCTTTGTTTTCCAGACGTGCAGAAACACACTCAGTGTAACTACAGGATGACATCATGATGAAGCAGCATTACATCAGCTGTGTGCTGCTCCCACTTCAGCCTGGATTTGTTCCCATGAACACACCCAGAGCGAACAAAGCTGATGAAGGAAACCCTCTAAAACTTTACTTCTGTAGAAACTATACGCACTAAATGTGTCCAATCACACGAGACCGGGGTGACCAACTGATCCCCCTCCAATATAAAACCACACCTGTTAGCTCGTGGCAACTAGCTGAGTGACATCACGGGTCAGATGACACACCTGTCTCAGCAGGTTGCTGAGCCACACCCACTTCTGAGTCGTCAATTCTTTCTCAAAATGAGACGTCGCTCAGATGTTCAGCGTCACTCACTAATAAATCACATTACTAGTTAGTAGTAATTAGTTCTATTTTATTGATTTGTTGATTAATCGATCGATAGATGAGTCTATAAAACGTCAGAAAACACAGAACACTGGCGAGATATCAGAGACACCTGAGAATGATGGAGGTTTGTGTTGATTATTGATTTAAACGATTGACAAATGATCAGAATTGTTGTCAATGAACTTCCTGTCGATTGACTAATTGATTAAACTACTAATGGTTTGAACTCTGAGGTCAAAGGGTGAAACTGCTTCATGATGACCAACAGCTGAGAGCAGAAACGCTTCATCACGTCACACATTAAACTCACTTTAACTGACCTTTGACCCTGACGAGGAGCAGGTTCAAAGCTTTGACTCTATGAATAAAAGAATCAAGATATTAATAGTTTTTAATAAATCAGACTTTTAATAAACGTATTTACTTTTATTACCTAAAACTTAAAATCACTTCTCAACTTTATGTACTGACGTTTTTAGACAAATAATTGTCTGAGTTGTTGTGTGTGTGTGTGTGTGTGTGTGTGTGCGACTGATTAGCCTCCCTGACTCCAGCTTGTGTAATCCTAATTGTTCCCAGTCGCAGCAAACTTCACTGTTACTGTCCGTTATTTGTTTAAAACTTCTCAGCAGCAGAGCGGTTCATGGGGGGGGGGGCTCACTTTTCATCAACAGTCTGTTTTTTCATCGTGTTACATCATCAGTGATGTCATCCTGCAGGTTTCTGAGTCTGAGGACTGAATGTGTTTTCACACAGAACCATGAGATCAAACTGCAGCAACGACACTGAAAAGATCCCTCAGAGCTCACCTGTTCTCACGGCCTGCAGGTGTGTTTTCACCATCATGTTTCACGTGAACTGACTGTATAGACGTTAGCTGTTTCCTCTGTATGTTTATGAAGCAGATTCACGAGGCTCTGAGACGCTACAGCACCATGGTTAGTGAATTGATCCTAAACTGATCCAGAATCAGAAAGTGATGTTAAACAGCTGGATGTTTTATTAGTGTAAGCTTTAGCTTCAGTAACAGAACATGGAGCTCTGTGATTGGCTGTCTGTCAGTGAAATGCACCCTGGGAGTCATAGTTGACCTGAACATATTTTCTAACTCAGCTAATTGTGTTTTGTTGTGATGACTGATGTTCATGTTGTGTCACAGTGTTAGAACGTATGTTTACCTGTAGACGTCGTGCTGATTGGCTGGTGGTGGTGGGGGCGTGGTCCTGGTTTGAGTGACAGCTCCTCTGATCCTTCAGCTTCACATCTCTCAGACGTTCACTGTGACTCCTCCCAGACAGGAAACCAACTGTCTGTCCTCTGGCTCCAACCCCTCAGGACGCAAACACACACTGCAGGAAAACACACACACACACACATTATCAACAGATATATAACTGGTTCAGATTCTGTCGCACTGCGTCACAGACAACCAATTATTATCACTAAGATTTCTTCATTTCTCACCAAACAAACGAGCTAAGAGATTTGATGAGGCATTCAAAGGACTCTGACTCGTTATGCAGATTCAGATTCAATAAACTGCTATCAAACACTATCCTTCCTACAATACAATGGTGGAGGGTAAATATAGTAAACTTCTCAAACATCTCAGATCTGGAAGATGTTCAGTTCTGATATCGTCTGTGGTGATGCTGACTGTTTAAAACTTGCTGATGCCTTCAAAGACACTCCAACTCTGGGATTTTGGAGAGTCAGCGTCCGTCAGAGTTGTTGTTGTGTGTGTAATGATAAACTGACATATAAACTAATAAATAAATAAGCTAATGTTTGTCTGAGGGAAGAAATCTATCTTAAAACAAGAACAACAGTGAAAACAGGCTGGATCCTCTGGAGGCTTCCTGTGTGTGTGTGTGTGTGTGTGTGGCACATGGTCCAGCTCTATAAAGTGACACCCAGCAGCTGCTGTCAGACTCAGCTCTGCTTACACTGCACTCACTGTGTGTGTGTGTCATTCAATGAGCCAATCAGCTGCTAGAACTCTCTCCTCGTGCCTATATAAGGCAGCAGGTAATCAATAGGTCTGGAATGCCCACTCTGTGTTCAGGCCTCCACAGGACTCTGTACTGGAGTGGGTGTGTTGCTGCTGGTCCCCAGAGAGGAGACCAAACATGAAGCAGTGCGCACAGCAGAGAATTCAGCAGGAAGAGACACAGCAATGAAAGCTTTTAATTAGCACAAGGCTACAGGCTACATGTATTGTACCTGTTGTAGAAGCTGGTGTTTGATTGGCCAACACAAGGCACTGCTGGGTGACGTTGACCTGAGCTAGGAGGATGTGGATAAAATCCTCTATCACTGCACAGGAAATCTGACATCTCAATATATTGATCATGATATTGTTTACCTGACAAATTAAAGAACTTGCCATACATCAGTCCAGCTCAGTGACGGACAGCTTTGCCTGGAGACAGGCTTCTGCAGAGACACACGTCTACAGCCACCTGGTGCCAGGCTGGACGGACACCTTTGCTGTTCATGCCCGGTCGTGCCTCTACACTCAGCGCTCAGATAAAAGGCAGAAAATGCCCCAAAAAAGGGAGACAGAAAGCTTGCAGAGAAGCCACAATGCAAGCTAACATGCTGTTATCAGGCTAAATTAATCTGATTGGCTACCAGACTCTAAGATGGCCCCCCGGCGTTCCCGCTCAGCCTGCAGGCGTCACACATTTTCATGATCAGCATGTGCACGCGTTTCTAGACTGAACGTTTAACAAATATAAAAGCTTCATGATGAAACGTCCTCTACACACGTCTCTTTTCTAATGGAGGGTTCAGCACGGCGCTCTGATCGTTAGCTCCACCCACCTGGCTCCAGCAGGACTCCAGAGAGTCAGCAGGTTCTTCACTAGGCAGACCACCAGCCAATTACCCAGAATTCCTCACTCCCCGGGGACGCTGACACTGGACCTGGACCTGTAATTAACTTTTAAAAAAGGAGCTGAGAAAACCCCCCCCCACCTCTGTCTGTTCCTGGTCCTTTACAGCACTGTGACCTCTGACCTCTGACTCACACCCTCTATCGTCCAATCACGTTCAGGATTGATATAATGTGTAGTCTGTTACACACTGGAGGTGTGGAGTCTGAAAGGTGTGGCTGTTTACCTGCAGGGAGGCTCTAATGAAAGACTATCGGGGTGCATCATGGGACATGTAGGATCCAGTGTCTTAGACTTAACGTCAGGATGTCTCCACCTCTGCTGCTCAGATTTAGACGTTCTGGTTTTAGTCTCTCACAACAACTACTTTATGTTGGAGAGGACTCAGCCAGCTGTTTGAGTCATGTGACTGTGTTTACAGCCCTGTGTGGCCTGTGATTGGTCAGAGGGAAACAGCAGAAGCAGCCTCAGTTCCTCTAAAACAGTCTGAAGCTTGTTTCAGCCTGTTCAGCCAGACGACCACACCCTCCACTGCCTCAACCACAAGGCATGCTGGGAAAACACCACAACACTCTGAGTGAGTGAGTGAGTGAGTGAGTGAGTGAGTGAGTGAGTGAGTGAGTGTGAGACTGTTGCACAAACATCATCTGAGAGAAAAACACACAGAGCTCCTTTAACTGATCGACCAAACTGGTTTTCTCTCTCTCTCACACACACACACACAGAGCAGGTAACAGCCTATCAGACAGCTGTTTGGAGACATATTGAGCTCTTGTTGTGTTTTATTACATTTATAAATGAAGTTATATATATATATATATATATATATATAGAGAGTTGAGCCTGCAGAGACTCAGGCTGAAAGAGGCTGACACACCTCCACATGTCTGGACAGGTTTCTCTCTTTAATCTTCCACACGTGTGTTTTCTGTTTCTTTGTCTCGCTGGTTTTTAACAAACACTGAAGTCAGATATTCCACATGTCTGTCTGCGTATTAACTGTGTCTGTCTGTCTGCCTGTCTGCGTATTAACTGTCTGTCTGTCT
>SEMN01001981.1:0-18331 GCA_005408345.1 Macquaria australasica | reverse complement strand
CTGCACCTCCTCTTCACCTCATCCTCTGCACCTCCTCTTCACCGGTCTTTTTATGTTATTTCATGTTTTGTGCAGCATTGTGCTGAATCGTTCTGTATAAATAAAGTTTATTATTCAACCTGTTAATGTTCAGTCTGATCGTCAGTGAATAATCATCAATAATCTGTTTTATATGAAAATAAACTGAATCTCTGGTTCTGTTGGTCGAACACGAGACAAGTGAAGACTTCCTGTTGTATTTCATATTGAGGTTTTTTAGACAATTTATTTATGAATGATGTTACTGTAACTTGTTGCACAGTAATGTGAAAATCTATTTTCCTCTCAGTAGAACCAGTGAAACCAGTAGAACCAGTGAAACCAGTGAAACCAGTAGAACCAGTGAAACCAGTAGAACCAGTAGAACCAGTGAAACCAGTAGAACCAGTGAAACCAGTAGAATCAGTAGAACCAGTGAAACCAGTGAAACCAGTAGAACCAGTGAAACCAGTAGAATCAGTAGAACCAGTGAAACCAGTAGAACCAGTAGAACCAGTGAAACCAGTAGAATCAGTAGAACCAGTTGGATTTGGTGTCAGATTTTCTGGACCAATCGGTTCTCTGTCTCTTTTCAGGTCATGGCTTCTTGCCCCGCCCCCGGGCCCTCCCCCTCCTGTTAGTGACAGGTGGTGGTTACCTTGGTTACCAGCACTACAGGAGGAGGGGCCAGCAGGAGGATGGAGCTCCACCCCATCTGGCCACGCCCACAGAGGTAGGAGAGAACACACCTGCTTCTTCTTTACTTTGGGTGTTTCTCAATAGTGTTCTGCAGGAATGAGTCCTAACAACCTGAAGTATGTTAGCCGAGAAAAGAGTGACGTCATCACAATGTAAAGTCTGTGGGCGGGTCCAGCGGGGGGGGGGGACACTCCTGCGCATATTCAGTGGGCTGCAACACCCAGAAGTAAACCCAGAAGATAGGAACTTTTTTGGCCTATGCGCCAGGCGAGCAGTTCTCACTGGACTGAATAGGCTCCATCTTTGGGTCCAGATCCAGTTCTTATAACACATCCATGCCTGCACCTGAAGTGAGTTGGCATGTTAGCTCTTCCTGTTCCCTCGTCTGGAAGTCAGTGGGTTTCTTGAATGGGGTTTTGGTTCGATGCCTGAAATAAGGTCTGTGGTTAAGAGATTTTCACGTTTTGTTCTACGATATAAACTCCGTCAGTAAATACTCCACTGGTGAGTTCTGAAGCTTCTCCGTGTCTTAAAAAAGTCGGTTGCTAACAAGAGTCTAAATGAGACTACAGAGGCTGTCGGGGACATTAAACGTCATCACGCCGAACACAGAAACTCATCGACTCACTCGTCCTCCTTTACAGCCTCGTTGGGTTTATACTGCAAACTGTTCTAACTCAAACTTTCCCAAAGGCTTTTGTAGAAGAGGTCAGAGCTGGAAGCTCAGTGGTGGAGACGCTGAAGTCATGTGACCGTGGTGGAGCTGGTTTACAGCCTAACGTCAGCTCTTTACTGCTGGAGGTTGACTTTACGCTTCAAACATCATAAAGTGGAATTCATTAGTGAAGATTATCTTGCTGAACAAAATGTGTAAGAATCATAAACTTTTGTTTTCTGCTTTAATCCAAAATCCAGTGGAAACATTGGCTGTTTGTGGAGGGAACCAGGTGATGCTAACTTCAGGGTTGGACTACAGAAACACCTCATCATCCCTGCAGCACTTTATTCAGGGGCCGCATCCTGAAAGCTGCATCTGATACACTTATTCTTCTATTTTTTCTTCACTTCTTCTCCTTCACGTCTTCTTCACTTCTTGTTCATCTCCCCATTTAAAACAATATTCCAAAATATTGCGGTGGTGCTGGTGATCAGCGTGGACGATGTCGTTTCAGTTGCGCCCTTCATAACTCGTCCGGCTGTCCACACCGTCACTACATGTACAAAAAAACTCAGGTGCCCTACACTCAGTACTGAACCTGAACACATCCTGTGTGACTCTGATGGAGGACTGAAGCTGCTGCTAACGTGCTAACATGCTAACGTGCAGCCTCCATCAGCCCTGCTCACTGGGTGAAAGGTGACAGCGATGTCACAGTGATGATGTCACTCTGCCCTGCTGCACTGACACATCACCCCCTCACTCAGGCCCCGCCCCCTCTCCTCACTGCTCCGCCTGCCTCCTGATTGGTCCGTTCATCGAGGACTAGGTCTGATTGGTCCGTCAGTACCGGGCAGGAGAGAGGGAGGCTCTGATTGGACAAAAGTTAAACAGAAAACAGCCCCTCAAGGATTGTTTTCATTTGTTTATTTATCGGTACATTTCATTATTTTACAATTTATTAAACTGAAAGAAATTTATATTATTAAACTATAAAAGATCAATTCTGTTTTCAGCAGCATCAGCACATCTGGATCCCTGAATGTATTTTAAAACGTATTTATAATTGAATTATAATTTAATAATTGCTAATATTAGTGTAAATAATTTAGGAGTAAAACCATTTAAATTATTTTTAATTGTTTTACTGTTAAGTTAATAAAATAGAATATAAAATAGAACAAAGGAATATTATTAGTTATAATTTTAAGTAATTTGTAATAATTATCCTACAATTTGATAATAAATTAGTAAAAATAGTTGTAAAATAATACTAAAGAATGTAAGTAATGTAAATGTATGTCAGTAAACATTGAATATTATAATTATAAACAAATAATAATATATGTAATAACAGAATCACAGAATATGTCTAAATAATAATAATAAGAGGAAGATGAAAAAAATACATAAACAAAAATGGAGGTGAGAGGGGGGAGTGGGGGGGTGAGAGGGGGTGGTGCTCTTCAGTATTAACACCTCTCTCTCTCACTGCCTCTGTCACTTCTTCTTCTCTCCTCGCGGTGAACAGTCTCACCTGGTCTTACCTGTGTGATACAAACATCAGCATGTGTCATCGGCCGTCTGTCTCGACCAAACGTTCATGGTGAGGTTCTTCTCTTGTCGCCGTGGCAGCAGCAAGCGTCGGGAGCGCGACCTGCTGCGACAGGTGAAGCGGCGCCACGCGGCCGACGGAGAGAGAGATGGAGGAGGAGGAAGAAGAGGGGTGAGGACGAGACCGACAGCACGATTCAGGTGGGAGAGGAAGAAAAAAGACAGAGACAGACAGACGGACAGAGAGACAGAGACAGAGAGAGAGAGAGACAGACAGAGACAGACAGACAGACGGACAGACGGAGAGACAGAGAGACAGACAGGATGAAGAGGAGTTTAAACTTTCTCTGAGTAAATAAAAAGCAGGTCTGACACAGGAAGTAAGGGGGGGAGGGTTCCAGGTTAGAGGAGATTAGTGTGTGTGTGTGTGTGTGTGTGTGTGTGTGTGGTTTCCATGGTGACAGTTTAGCAGGTCAGCTATTTTAGCCTTAGCTTATCTTAGCCTGCGTTAGCCTCTTTCCAGTTGATCCTGTGCTAACCTGCTAACCCAATTAGCTTCAAACACAGAGAAGATAGTCACACCTATACACACATCTATATTAATCTATACACATCTACAGTACCAGTCAAAAGTTTGGACACACCTTCTCATTCAATGGTTTTTATTTATTTTAATTATTTTCTACATTGTAGATTAATACTGAAGACATCAAAACTATGAAAGAACACATATGGAATTATGTAGTAAACAAAATAGTGTTAAACAAACCAGAATATGTTTTATATTTTAGATTCTTTAGCCCCCTTTTGCTTTGATGACAGCTTAGCACACTCTTGGCATTCTCTCAGTCAGCTTCATGAGGTAGTCTCCTGGAATGGTTTTCCAACAGTCTTGAAGGACTTCCCAGAGGTGCTGAGCACTTGTTGGCTGCTTTTCCTTCACTCTGCGGTCCAACTCATCCCAAACCATCCAACTGGGTTTAGATCGGGTGATTGTGGAGGCCAGGTCATCTGACGCAGCACTCCATCACTTTCCTTCTTGGTCAAATGGCCCTTACATAGCCTGGAGGTGTGTTTGGGGTCATTGTCTTGTTGCAAAATAAATGATGGTCCCAATAAGCGCAAACCAGATGGGATGGGATGGCGCTGCAGAATGCAGTGGTAGCCATGCTGGTTAAGTGTGCCTTGAATTTTGAATAAATCACCAACAGTGTCACCAGCAAAGCACCCCCACACCATCACACCTCCTCCTCCATGCTTCACGGTGGGAACCACACATGCAGAAACCATCCGCTCACCTTCTCTGTGTCTCACAAAGACACGGCGGTTGGAACCAAAAATCTCAAATTTGGACTCATCAGACCAAAGTACAGATTTCCACTGGTCTAATGTCCATTCCTTGTGTTTCTTGGCCCAAACAATTCTCTTCTTCTTGTTGTTCATCCTCAGTAGTGGTTTCTTTGCAGCAATTCGACAATGAAGGCCTGATTCACGCAGTCTCCTCTGAACAGTTGATGTTGAGATTTGTCTGCTACTTGAACTCTGTGAAGAATTTATGTGGGCTCTAATCTGAGGTGCTGTTAATTTGCGGTTTCTAAGGCTGGTAACTCTAATGAACTTATCCTCTGCAGCAGAGGTAACTCTTGGTCTTCCTTTCCTGGGGCGGTCCTCATGAGAGCCAGTTTCATCATAGCGTTTGATGGTTTTTGCGACTGCACTTGAGGATACATTCAAAGTTCTTGAAATTTTCCGGATCGACTGACCTTCATGTCTTAAAGTAATGATGGACTGTCGTTTCTCTTTACTGAGTTGAGTGGTTCGTGCCATAATATGGATTACAACAGTAGTCAAATAGTGCTATCCACTGTGTACTAACCCTACCTCTGCACAACACAACTGATGGTCTCAAACACATTAAGAAGGCAAGTAATTCCACAAATTGACTCTTGACAAGGCTCACCTGTTAATTCAAAACCATTCCAGGAGACTACCTCATGAAGCTGACTGAGAGAATGCCAAGAGTGTGCAAAGCTGTCATCAAAGCAAAAGGTGGCTAAAGAATCTAAAATATAAAACATATTCTGGTTTGTTTAACACTATTGTTTACTACATAATTCCATATGTGTTCTTTCAAAATGAATAAAAACCATTGAATGAGAAGGTGTGTCCAAACCTTTGACTGGTACTGTATATACATCTATATACATTTATATACACATCTATATATATTGATGTATAAATCTATATACATACTATACATCTATACAAATTATCATGAAAACTTGTTTGTTTTCTAAAATATTTTTCAGAGGGTCAAATATTTTTGTTTTAGTGCGTTAGCATCACTGTTAGCATTCGTACTGTAGCTTAGCTGTGTTAGCGACTGTGTGCTGCATTAGCGTCCGCTCCTCCTCCTCCTCCTCCTCCTCCTCCTCCTCCTCCTCCTCCTTTTATTTCTCCATGTTTTCACCTTCATTCTGTTGTTTTCTCTCTTTACTTCTGTCACCTTTTTTAATCTGTTCTTTATTTCTTTGTTTTACACTTTGACTTCTCAGAGGTGACGACTTGTCTTTTTCACTTAAAACGACCTGAACTTCTTCCGGTGATTAAAGGACCATTCACTGGTTTTACATGTTTGAGCCAAATAACTTCTGTCTGCGTTCACCTTCAGTTAGTGATGCTCATAATTTAGCTTTAGCTTTTATTTTGCTGAATTGTTTGAACTTTTAAAATAAAAGGTTCTGGTGATGCGCCCACCTTATAAAACACACGTCTGCATTTATAACTCGTAGTAATTGTTGTTTATGGTGGGACTAACCTCCACAGCGCAGGTACACCTTCCTTCTGTTGGATCACTCAGCAGATATATTATATATTACGTTTTTACCTACAATATAAAAACCTTTCATTTGTATGTGCTGGAAATGAAGGTGAGCATTTGAACAATCTACACTTGTGTATAGAAAATGTTGCCAAACTCGACAGGTTGTTGTACACAAATTCTGCATTCTTGTCTTTTGAAATAAATCCATATTTGATCTTTTAGAAAAATATCTGGAATAAGCAGGTGGCCCGTTGAGAGCCAATCATGAAAGTATTTCCAAAATTTGCAAACATACATATATTCAAAAATTCAAGTATTCAACAGATTTAATATTATTTTTACAGAATTCAATTCAGTTCAATTCAGTTTTATTTATATAGCATCACATCATAACAGAGTTATCTCAGGGCACTTTTCATATAGAGCAGGTCCAGACCGACCCAACAGATCCATCATGAGCACAGACATTACAATCCCGATTGAAGCGTTTATGCAGGGAAACAAGAAGTGCTTGTGATTGTTCAGATATGTTGCTTCACTCACTGCAGTTAGAGGTGGCAAAGAGCCTTTCAAAGGCTCATTAGTAGGAACTGACCTTCTAACAGAGGGAAAGTCTAAATGAGCAGCTCAAAACTGAACATTAATATTGAGACCAACTTCATCCACCAAGTGAAGAACTCTTCGTTGAGATTTACCTTTCTGTTTGTGAATAAATAAATCACTAAATGAAGAGTTCGAATGGTAACTCAGATAATTGAAAATCCCAACTTTATAAAAAATCTTTTTTTTTTAAATGTTTTGTCATTTATTTTTTCTTGTCTTTTTTATCTTTTATGCTTGTCTGTGAGTTTTACTTGTTTCTCTTCATTTTCCTCTAGTTTATCAATCTTTTGTTCTGATTTTTGTTTTCAGTTGAATTGTTTTTGGTAATTTTTTTTTCTTTTCCATCAGTTTAGATTTTTATCTCTCTGTTCCTTCACCTCCCTCTTCCTTTTTTTTCTTCATCATTTTCTGATTTATTTCTCCTCCTTCCTCCATCCCTCCCCCATCCCCACCTTTCTCACACTCTCATGAAATCTCGTGAAATCTCATGAAATCTCATGAAATCTCATGATCATAATCAGGCTCCAGGTGCCTCGTTTGGCTCTCTGTCGCCGTCTGAGCGCGCTCAGTGGTGGTGTGTGTCGCCCCACCCCATGGCGGCGTCGGCCAATCGCCTTCCTCTGCTACGTCCTGTCCGTCAGCGCTCTGCGGCCACTGGCCAATAGGGTAAGAGCGGCTGCCAACTGGCTTCTGATTGGACGAAGGGAAACAGGGAGGGAGGGGAACAACCTGGTACAGTTTATACGTACTCAGTTTTTCTTTTGTTATTTTATTTTTCCTCCTTTTCTTCATTTTGTCTTTAACTCCTTTCTTCACCTCTCATCTCCTCCCTTTCTTTTCTCCTGTTTGACGTCTTCACTTTCACCTCTTTAAAGCATTTATAATCAATATTTCTCGTTCAGTAATAGATCAAATGTCTCTTTGGAATGTTAAAGTGTGTTGGTAATGATGATGGTGAATTGTCTGCAGCTCTGCAGCTCTACAGAGCTTTTTAGCCTCTTTTAGCTTCTAGTTTTGGTTTTGTGGCACATTTCCTGTCTGATTCAGTCTGAGTGTTTTCAAAGTAAAAGCTGTAAAAAGCCACTGTAGACTACCTGCAGACAGACACAGAGACTGGTAAACAGTGAAGCATTTAGCAGCTAAAGAGCAAGATGAATGTGTATGTGTGTGTATATATATGTATATATATGTATATGTGTATATATATATATATATATACACATATATATATACATACATATATATATATATATATATACACATATATATACATATATATATATGTATATGTATATATATATATATATATATATATATATGTATATGTATATATATGTATATATATACACGTGTGTGTGTGTTAGAACTCTATCACTCGAATCACACACTCCTTTTAAACAAACAACTAAACGTGTGTTTAGTGTTACAGAACAAGTGCTTAGAGATGTTGTTTTCAAAGAAATTAGACATAAGTAAGAGCTAAGGGTTGTTGAGGTGTCGTGTGAAAAGGTGAGTGCAGTGACTCTGCTGTCTTGACTTTAGTGGGGGGTTCAGTTCACCACTGTGGATCCAGAACATGAAAGAGTCTGAGCGAGATGAGCGTCCACAGGCTCATGTGAGTGATGGGACCAACAAACGTCCAGTAGACCAGCACCACAGTACTGACCTGGATGAAGCAGCAGCAGGGAGCCAGTGTAGTGAAGAGAGCAGCGTTGTGGCTTAGCTGCAGAGGTCTGATGGCAGACGGGGAGGGGGGCCCGACTTTTTCTGCTGGAAACAAGCGGACAGAAAATCAGTCACTGCAGGTGAAATCCGAGCAGGTTGGTTGTTAGAAGTTAGAAGAGCGCTGCGTGCAGCTCAGTGTTTGTTCTCTTAATCATTCATGTTCTGATTCAGCGAGTGTTAATGCTTCAAATCATTAAAAAAAGACAGAAATAGTGTAAACACACGCAGAACCACACAGTGATGGAGCATGAAACATGTCACACTGAGCTCTTACAGACCACTAACACCACCCGCCTCTCTGAACACATGTAAGGTGTTAGCATTCAGGTGATGCAGCAGTTCGTCCCAAAGACTGAAATGAAACTTTGACCACAGACCTGTGAGAACACGATGAACTCAGCACCACAAACTGGACTAGCCTCAGTAGCTAGGGCTAGACCGGGGGTGGACTTTACCATTAGGCAGTGGGGGGGTTATTATTTGAAACACATCAAATAAAGTTACGATTCTAACTCATGTTGATGAGCACAGCACACATTTGTTGTTAAGGACACTGAGTCTCAGGTGTTAAAACATCCAGGTAACACGCTGTTCAATACAACAACACACCAGAGCGAGACGCCCCCCCGACACATGAACACAAAGAGAAGAAGACAGTTTGACTGTAGAAACAGAATCTCAGCTGATGTAGACAGCAGCTCTGTGCTGCCTTCAGGTGCCCTCTGAAAACTACGGGAGTCACAGTATTAAACCAGTTTCTAATCTTCACCTCCTCTCTTTCTGCTCCTCTTATATGATTTACTTCATTTTCTCTCCTGTCTCCTTCTTCTCTTCATCCTTTTCTACTTTTACTTCCTCTTTCATCCTGCTTTCTCCATGTTTCTCCTCATATTTCTTCCTGCTCTCCTCTTTCACCGAAACAGATAAATTAAATATTACAGTAATATTCTTCTACTGAAAACCAGGTAATAATGATCAACATGTAGTTTCCTGTTTGGTGCTGCAGGTGGCGTTGTACCGCTCCTTCCCGACTCGCCTCCTCTCTCGGGCCTGGGGTCGTTTGAACGGGGTGGAGCTCCCCACCTGGCTCCGAAAACCCGTCTACTCCCTCTACATCTGGACCTTCGGGGTCAACATGCAGGTCAGGACAACCGGGACAAACTTTTATTTTGTTTCAGTTTTTTTAACTTTCATTGTTTTGAAGTTATTTTAAATGTAACAGAAAAGTTGAACTGTAGAAGAAAGGCGTGTTCAGTAGTTAACAGACACACGGATTCAGGTCATCACGCTTCATCAGGAGACAAAAAACAACATCACACTGAACCCACTTCTCTGAGTTAGCAAATGATGTGTTCACTCGCTTTATTACACCCCCAAAACATCTGGGACGTGTCCTGATCCACTACGAGCCAGCGTCTCCTTCACGCTGGAAGCTAGCAGCTGACGGTGTCGAACAATCACTTCATTTTTACTTAGAAACATATTTAAACTGTCCCTGCCTCTCCTCACTAAGCTGACGTTAAGCTAATAGTTAAACAGCTCTGTCAGTGAAGCTGGAGACTGAAGAGACGTTAAAACAAGTTACATTTGTAACTATGGTTCTATGAAGTCAACATTTAACATTAATGTGAAGCATGAATACTAGAGCCCAGTAGTCCCACCTGTGCTGATCCACCAACAGAACTCGTTGAGTTATTTTTGATAGTTTTGATTCTTTGTGTTGTTTATTGTTGTCAGTTTTTTTTTTGCATTTTTAAAGATTATGTTGTTTTATTTTGGAGGTTTTTTGACGACCCTGTTCTTCCTGCGTGTTCTTGTCTCTCTCCGTGTCGTCCAATAGGAGGCCGCGGTGGAGGACTTGCATCACTACAGGAATCTGGGTGAATTCTTCCGCCGACGTCTCAAACCTGCCGTCCGACCGCTCTGCGCCTCCTCCTGTCTGGTAACACTTGTTTTATATGTCTTACTTTTTTGTCTGCGTGTTGTCTTTCTTTAAATTATTTCTTTAAACATTTTTATTGATTAATACATTTTGAAAATTTGTCATTATTTCTGTACATTTATTGTTTTAAATTGGCGTGAAATCTGGTGAAGAACGCATAACGAAAGAAGAAAGACTGGAAGTTGGAGCTGCTGGTCTGGACTTGGACTTGATTTGGGACTTTGTCCTGTTCCTCCGTCACTTCCTGTCTGTTTTATAGTTTTCGGTTTTCTCTCTATCCGTTCGTCTTTTTCCTTTTCTGAAATATGAAACTTTGAATTCTTCATCTCCCGTTTTTTAGTGTGAATTTACTGTAAAGAAAATTCTCTATGGTTTCTTTTTAGTTGTCAAACACGTCCGGCAGACAGAATGCATGATGGTACTTTGAGTTTGGTCAGTGATGTGTGAGATTAGATCAGGTTACAGGGGGCAGTTAAAAATCACAGTTAAGTATATTAAACTCTGATAATCATTTCTGTTGATTATAAACGAAAATAAATATTGTGATTCAGCAAGTAGGTCAGTTATTAAAGCGTTTGAATTGTGTCAGATCTCTCCGGCTGATGGGAGGATCCTCCACTTTGGTCGGGTAAACAACTCGGAGGTGGAACAGGTGAAGGGGGTCACCTACAGTCTGGAGAACTTCCTGGGTCCGCAGAAGAGGAGTGGCAACGGTAAGATCACGCCCACTCCACGCCAACCCCTGTGACATAACAAATCGATTATAAATCTGTCAAAGACCCCAAACAGAGCAACAGCAGGACATTTATTAAAAAACATTTAAAATGATTTGTGTGAATTTACTGAACAAACAGTAAAGTACATTTAGTGAAGGGCGCATAAAGACCTGTTCAGGACTCAAGACACAAACTTTAGGACTTGGATTGGACCTGGGACTTGTTGGTCTTGATTTGGGACTTGTTGGTCTTGTCAAGTCTGGAGAACTTGGGATCCACAACCTGTTGAAGATTGATCCCGCCCTCATGTCTCTCTCTTAGAGTCCTTGTCGTCCTTCAGGGACCTCCTCTTGTCGTCTCCTGATAACGACCTGTTCCACGTCGTGGTCTACCTGGCTCCAGGTGACTATCACTGTTTCCATTCGCCCACTGACTGGAGGGTGGAGCTTCGACGTCACTTCCCAGGTGAGAGTCTGTTCATCAGTTCACCTGTCTGATTCCTGCTCTCTACCTGCTCTTCACCTCTCTCTCTCCTCATTAGGTTCGTTAATGTCGGTTAACCCGGGTGTGGCTCGTTTGGTCAAAGAGCTCTTCTGCCTTAACGAGCGCGTGGTGCTCACCGGCCAATGGCAGCACGGCTTCTTCTCGTTAACGGCGGTCGGAGCGACAAACGTCGGCTCCATCAGGGTTTACTTTGACCAGGTGAGGAGAAGTTCAGCTTGGTTACTTTTTTTTTGATCCTCATAGGTTTTTATGGCTGGATGATTTTTAAATGTTGTGGTGGAAATCGTGTATTTCCTTTGAAGAAGTGAGCAAATAAAATGAAGATTCAACAAGCCGTTGTCTTTTGTATATTTAATCAAGAAAAGAATGAAACAATCAGATGAAATGGTAAAAAGAATAAAAGGTAAATGAAAGGGGGGTGCAGGCGAGTCAATCCAATTCAGATGAAGCACAGAGATCTTACACCAAGATGCATATGAAGCGTCTGACAAAGAAGGAAAGATGCTGTCACATACTTATAACCTCACAATACACAGACAGACATATCAGAGTACAGAATCACCTCTAACAAAGAGTCTGTCTCCAGCTAAGTTTCCCTGCCCAAGGCTGGAAACCCAGGCAGACTGTTCCCCAGACTGCAGCTGTCTTTTCCCCTGATTACAAACAATTTGATCTCCTGCTGTAACCAACCAAGATACCAGTGTACCCAAAACAGAAATTATCTAAGTGAACAGAATTAAGAATTAAGACTAACTAGAAAATACAAGTTATCACACTAAACATATATATGGGACATAAAGGGAGAAATTTAATTACACTAAACATATCTAGTAATAAAGGAAAAGAAATTTTGCCCTTACAAATGTCAGTAATACTTCTCTAACTTATTGATCAGTTTCAGCAGCCGTTAAGCAGTTTATCTGTTCTGTAAATCGGTGATTAATAATTATTTCCTTTGGTTTCAAATTATTTTATAAGTTTGTTCTCCTTGGTTTCGTCCTCAGGAGCTTCAGACCAACACTCCTCGCTACAGTAAAGGCTCCTTCCACGACCGCAACTATGTTGCCATTGGTGACCAGGTGTTGAAGGTGCCAGGTGAAGGGGGCGTGGTCTCAGTTGATGGAGGGGGCGTGGTCTTACAGAAGGGGGCGGCGGTGGGGGAGTTTAACCTTGGCTCCACCATCGTTCTGCTGTTCGAAGCTCCGAAAGACTTCAGCTTCAACCTGCAGCCGGGACAGCAAATCAGAGTGGGAGAGGGGCTCGGCAGCCTCTGATTGGCCGAGCTACAGACTCAGGGGGAGGGGCCTGTTGACAAGGAACTGTTGAGGACTGATGAAAGTCAGACAGATTTTAAGAGTTTACAGCATTGTGGGTAATTTCCTCTGTAACAAAGAAGCTGTGGAGGAAAGATGTTTTTATGACAGGGACTCAAACTCCCAGAATGCCTTGTGCCTCATGAAGCATTGCCAAACCTCTCTCTCTCGCTCGCTCTCTCTATTCCGTCTCAATGTCGCTCGCCCAGAAACTGAACCAACAAACTGAAATATTCCTTTAAAATCACCAAAAACAAAGATTTTATTTAACAAACTAAAATTATATTTTGAACCTACAAAGAATGAAGTCAAACATTCTGCTGAAGTTCAGATTCAAACTCACACAAAGTCAAATAAAAAGTTCCTCCGTCCACAGAAACAGATGTTTGAAGTTTATTGGTCACTTGTCATTGTTTCCAATCAGAGCTGTTAGCATCAACTAGCACACAAATCTGAAGCAGCTGATTGGTGGAAACCCAACAGGATGCCTGTGATTGGTCAAAAAGAAACAGTGATGTCAATAATAATGAACTCCTTTTTTGTTGGTGTTAAACTGACCAATCAGAACCCGTCTCATTAACAGCTTCATGAATAAATATGTCTTTCTCAGCAGCTCTGTCTTTATTCCACTCAACACAATTCATATATTATTATATACGAGTACAATTACTCATGTACATATGTATACACTTTCATTGATACTTTGCATAGAGTACTTTTACTTTTGATACTTTACATTTCTCTGATGATACTGATATCTATAATATTAATATATAACATTATAATCAATACAAAATTAAACAGTATTTATTTCTGCTCTGTTCAATTTGAATAGAATTTTAAAGAATCGAATTTCATTCATGCACTTGTTTCTAAATTTTATTAAATTATGAAACGCAGGACTTCAATAACACATTACATGTTCATTATGTTTATATATCGTAAAGGAAGAACTAAAGTCAGCACACTCATTGGTCGGTCTTAGCCCCGCCCTGGGCAGCAGAACCAGCAGCATAGCCAATAGGACGACGGTGGGCAACAGTTGCCATAGCGATGGAAGCGTGGCTCAGCCAGACCTCCGTGTGACCAGCCGTCATCGGTTACCTCCTTCCCCAGCCACAGCTTCCCGTCCTGGGCCGCGTCTCTGGGTGAAACCCCCTCCCTGCGGCCAGAGCTCCAGGAGGACAGGGAGCAGGAGGAGGTGCAGGTCTGCTGGGCCTTCACTCCCAAGAAGGAGGCCAAGTCCAGGTCCAGACTTGCTGCTCCTCCTCTGGGTCGAGGCGTGTTCTGTCGACACTGAGGACACGGGATCCACACCTGGGGGGGGGGTGTATTTCATCACTCACACTTTGTACTTTCCTGCAGTTCGACTGCACAGTTCCACTTTCAGCACACACGTTTTCTTTGTTTAATGTGAGTAACAGCAGAACAACTCAGGTGAGAGTTAATGATGTCATCAGTTACCTGTTCATTGATGACCGTGTCCAGTCTCTTCAGACACGCCTGGCAGAAGGCGTGGCCACAGTGCAGTCGCCGCGGTAACCGCGTCGCCAGGTCGTAGCTGCCGAAGCACACGATGCAGACCAGGTCCTGCCTTCTCAGTGACATCATCGTCTCCAAGGCAGCAGAGGAGGAAGGAGGGGGGAGGGGCTGACAGGTCACTTCCTCCTCCTCTTCTTCTTTTTTTCTGTCATCCGACATTTTGTTCTGATAGATGAGAAGAAAAGTTTCAGTTTTAGAAGAATATTTGATATTTGTAATGTTAAAATATTTGTAATGATCACGTTATTAGTTTAGATGTAATATTGTGTTTGAGGCTCAGACTCGATGTCAAATTTAAACTTCATCACGACTGTCAGAGACTCTCGACCCTTGACCCTTACAGGCCACCTGTCCCTCTCACTTTAGAGCTAGGCGCTGCAGCTGCTCTCCACCGCCTGCAGGACCCAGGGCATGATGGGAAACGCCTGGCTGCCTCCTGATCAAAGAGCTGATTGGCTCTTAGTTTTGACCACAAACATCAGGTTTTGTAGAAAATCCTAATTTTCTGTGTAATTGTAATATTTAACGCAGGATTGTTGCTGCATGTTGTGCAGTGACGGTTCCATCTGTTAACAAACATCTTGTGTGGTTGATGTGAAGAATAATAAAGTTTATTTCAGCCAGAACTCTCAGACCCTGATCTGCAGACTTCAGGTGGCCTACAGGTGGATCTGACAGGATGTAGATATTCTCTGAAGCTGCTGGAAACGGACTGACTGCTGCTGTTTGTCACAGCGCCCCCTGCTGGAAACATGCAGAGGAGAGATGTGACTCCCGCTAACTGCAGAGCTTCCAGTTTAAATGCTGTGTTGTTAGCTTGCTAACGTTAGCCACATTCAGAGTTGGAGCTGCAATCACTGAGGCTAATGCTAAGCTAACTTTCTGTTCGTTAATCAGTAATGTGATTACTTTTCATGAGTAAACACTTTAATGTGATGTCACTCTGTCAGTACTTCCTGTTTGTGTTGATAGAAATCGTCCAATCTGCTGCGCTGTGATTGGACAGATTTTTAAAGGAAACAGGAACTTACCTGGATATGCTTCTTCCTGTTTCTTTACATCACATCTTCTCTTCCTCCTCTTCCTCCTGGTTACTGTCTTTTCCTCTGTCCTGTCGTCTGTTGTTGTCTTTCATTTTCTCTCTCTTTCCTTCTGTCTTTCTTGTCGTTCTCCAGTTTTTCTTCTTCTCTGTCTTTTATTCCAGTTTTCTCTCCTCTCCTCTCATCCTCTTTTCTTCTGTCGTTTATTCTGTTTCTTTTCTCTTCCTTTCTTCTCCTCTTCTTTATCTCTCGTCCTCTTTTCCTCTTTCACTCTTTCATTTCCTCCAGTTTTTCTTGTCGTTTATTCTTGAATTAATTCTTGTTTTTCTCCTGTTTTCTCTTTTCTTTTTGTTGTTTGTCCTCACCTTTTCATTTCCTCTTCTTTCTTCTTTGTTTTTATCTCTTCTTCTCTCTTTCCTTCTTTTCTTTCTTGTCGTTCTCTCTCCTCTTTGTTTCCAGTTTTCTTGTTCATTTACTCTTTTCTTCTTCTCCGTTCGTTCTCGTCGTTCTTGTCTCTGCTTCAGAGCGAGCGAGCGAGAGAGAGAGAGAGAGAGTCACCTTCATCAATAATTCAGCCTCGCTCGGCCGACACTCATTAAACAGTTATAATTTGTGTTATTACATAAAGCAGCATGGATCATTTAGGCTTCATGTTTAATCAGATTTAATGATCAGTCTCAGCGTTTCATAAGAATCCAGTCAACTGTAAATATTTATCAATTACATTTATAAAACAGCAACAAATAAAACATGAATATCTATTTTAACAAAGTGACAGAACACAAATCAATAACTTATCAATAACTGAAAGTAATACATTCAATACACAATATGACATAATAACATATTAAAATATCATTTAAAGTTTAATAATAAAAAACTTCAAGAGGTTCAGTGATCAATAATCTGAGCTGTAACCTGATTAGCCAATAGAAAGTGGAGCTGCGCTCAGGTTTCTATTGGCCGCTGGTGTCAGCCTATCAGGTTACAGCTCAGTGTGGCCTGACTGAGGTCGCCTAGCAACAGAGACACAGAGACAGAGTCACCTTTATGTTCATCCAGGAGTGGTCTGTAGACCAGAGTCTCGCAGGAGAGATCCTGGATCCAGTTCGAGCTCAGTTCCCAACATGTTTCCCAGTTTGAACCAAAGGTTAATACTGACGGGGGCCCTGAGAGCCCAGAGGACACCAACAACACGGCCAGGACACCCGGGCTGCGGTCCAATAGTAATCAAAATGGCGTCCTCTGTCTTTAAACACGTTTCCGTGACCGTGATGGAAAAGGTCATGAGGTCGAGGAACGCTGTGAAGGAGGGTTGTTCAGGACTCAGAAGAGACAGGATCCTGCTGCGCTGAAGGTGAACCTGGCAGCAGGTCCAGTGCTGATGATGCTGTGGTCTCCATGGTAACCGTGCAGGTGTGAGTCCACCATGATGAAGCTGAGGAGGACCAGCACCGTCTCACCACGTGGTGCAGCGAGGATCCCGCAGGAAGCTCTGCGGCCACTAGAGGACGCCATCGGAGCTCCGAACACGTCTCGTGTTTCATGTGTGAATCATTTTCAGTTAAGACGTGTTTTTATTCAGTAAATATTCGTCTGCAGAGAATCAAACGCCAGTCAAAGATATGAAATAATAATATTATCTGAGCATTTATTAATATTCATCATCTTCAAACTAACACCAAACTCTGTTTTACAGCAAATTAACAGTTTATATGAACATTTTCTGATTATTCTGAGTCATTTTATCCAGATATTATTCTTTTCTTGCATTTATACTTTAAAAACTCCTTTATATGAAAATCATTGTTATGAAAAAATATAAATACTTTATGGAAACTCTTCCTGAAACCATCATGATTTCCTCTGAAGAAGGAAAACGTGGATAAAATACAAAATCAGCTGTTCGTTGTTTAGGATAGAAGAGGATTTTATCACACAACAAGAAAATCCTCTAAAAACATCAAAAAACTAAAATCAAGTTGTTTAAGTGAATTTGTTCGTAGTTTGTAGAAACAGATTTGATATTTCTGATCTTTTAACATCCTGAATAGAGACATTAGATATTTATGCTCTGCAGCCAACATGACGTCATAAATCATCAATCAATAACAATTGATTTTTTTATGTTTTAATGCAGCAGCAACAGCAGAGAATTTTCAGTTCAGCAGCGGCCATTTTGTCTCATCATTTGTTCACAACTAAATTAAACACCAACAAATAAATAATAATAATAATTAATAATTGATAGTTGTCAATGAAATAACTGCAGAAACATCAGGAGGAAACAAATGATTATTATTATTATTATTATTATTATTTATTTGTCTAAAAACACGACTGAAAGAAAAGAAAAATGTGACTCAAACAGGAAGTTTACAGATTTTGTAGTTTTTTAAATTTTGAGCTGATTAGACACAAAATGGCTGCTGCTGAGGAAACTTCCTCAGGTTCATGGCCTCCCTCCTTTCCTCCCTCCCTCCTTCCTTTCCTCTCTCCTTTCCTCCCTCCTTTCCTCCCTCCCTCCTTCCTTTCTTCTCTCCTTTCCTCCCTCCTTTCCTCCCTCCTTTTCTCTCTCCTTTCCTCCCTCCTTTCCTCCCTCCTTTCCTCTCTCCTTTCCTCTCTCCTTTCCTCTCTCCTTTCCTCCCTCCTTTCCTCCTTCCTTTCCTCCTTCCTTCCTTCCTTCCTTCCTTGTGTAGTTTGACGTTTTCTTTTTCTTCATTTCTTATTTCTCTGTTCTTTCTTTCTTCTTCTTCACTTCCTCAGTTGCTTCCTTGTTTCCTCATTGAAAGGAAGGAAGGAAACGTCAACTTAAAATAAGCAGGAAATAAATAAGTCCGAGCCAAACACAATCTTCCAGCTGCTGTGACATCACTTCCTCCTCCTGCAGCGGTAGCAGCAGACGCACCTCCCCCCCTCCTCCTCCCCCCCTCCAGCTTCCTTCACCATATATGGCGGCGGGGGGGCGGAGCTCGACACGCCATACGGGTTCTCATTGTTACTGCTCAGAGCCACCGGATTGGCTATCACCGTGGCGACGTCATCCGAGGGGCGGAGCTTGGCCCGGGGGATGGTTACCTCACCATAGGGGTTGTCCAGGGAGACCTTGATGTTTGATGACATGTCACAGGAGGGCGGAGCTAAAGATGATCAGTCAGGCAGCCGTCCAATCAGAAGACACAAGGAAGTCAGG
>SEMN01001980.1:0-18344 GCA_005408345.1 Macquaria australasica | reverse complement strand
GATTTGAAATATTGAGCTGTGTGAAAAGATGGGTTTCGATATTCATCACTACTAGCCAGCTATCCATTGTACTAGCACTCACTTAACCCAGACTGCTATGAGATGTGGATTAATCACAACCATTCCCAAACTTACCAATTAGTTAGCAACACTTATGCCATTGAAATTCCCAAGGTTTATAGCAACTGATGTATTTTATCTAGAAAGAACAGTAAATATTGTGATCCCATTAAATAGAAGTCGTAGCCAAATATGTTGAGATAATATTTGACGTATGTGAGATTGTAGATCAACTATATGAAAGGTTTTAAGCCTCCATGTTACTTGGTGTAGTCTGAATTGTCAAATTACAACATTGTTTGAATCAGTGATCAAATTGTCTGTATAGAAAAACTGTATTTCTATAGCAAATACTCTACACTGAGATAACGCTGTCTGTCTCACTCTTTGTTTCTCCCTTTCTGACCCTCCATCAGCCCATCGCTCCAGCTACAGTCCAGGCCCAAGTCGTCTCTCCAGCTGTGCCTCCTAAAGAGGTTTGTTAATACACTTGTCAACTTAGCTTGACACACATGAAGTCCTTTAACACAATCTAAAGTGAGATTCTGTTAGTGCTACTTTATGTGACTAACATGTACACTGTGGCTGTATAACCCTTGTGTGTGTTTAGTCATGGTTTAGCAGGGCATGATTTGGTACATGAGGACTCTACACCGATCAGCCAACACTGATTATCTCGTTACAATGGCACCTGTCAGTGGGTGGGATATATTAGGCAGCAAGTGAACATTTTGTCCTCCAAGTTGATGTGTTGGAAGCAGGAAAAATGGGCAAGTGCAAGGATGTAAGCGACTTTGACAAGGGCCAAATTGTGATGGCTAGACAACTGGGTCAGAGTATCTCCAAAACTGCAGCTCTTGTGGGGTGTTCCTGGTCTGCAGTGATGAGTAACTACCAAAACTGGTCTAAGGAAGGAAAACCGGTGAACCGGCGACAGGGTCATGGGCGGCCAAGGCTCATTGATGCGCGTGGGGAGCAAAGGCTGGCCCGTGTGGTCCAATCCAACAGAAGAGCTACTGTAGCTCAAATTGTTGAAAAAGTTAATGTTGGTTCTGATAGAAAGGTGTCAGAACACACAGTGCATCGCAGGTTGTTGCGTATGGGCTCAATAATGAAGCCTGGCATCCCAGACCAGCCAACCTCAATGCCTTCTTAGTCCCATGGTGTTTCAAGCTCCGGTGAAATCTCTCCTCCTGATCCAAAGCCACTAGCTTGCCGTTTCAGCAGCTGCAGGGCTTTGACAGCTTGATGATGAGCCTGCCCACATACTCCCATTTCCTTCAGCCTGGTTGTTGAGATGGCTTCAGAACTTTTCACTTCTAGGCCTCATCCACAGCATTTTCCCAGAGCAAGCTTGATGATGTAGACCCGATGTTGTCTGTAGAGTTATTTCACAACTAAAACGCTGTGTCACTAAAAACTCCATACTTGAGTGCCGCAGTTATGCAGTCCTCTATGGCTATCAGTAATTTACTGTATGTGACTAAGCTATAGGTTATGGTTGTATTACCTTTTGTGTGTTTAGTCATGGATTTGTTTTTCTGCAGGAAATAATGGTTGGATCCCAGCAGCAAGCCAAGAGGCCAGGCAGGGAGGATGATTGTAAGAAAACAGTTTCTTTAAAGTATTATACAGGAAGGAAGGAAATAAGGAATGTAGTATATGCCAGGCAAAATTTAATAAAACATAATAATGTGTATTTGTGTAACACCCTTTGAGCTTTAGTTGGCCAGCACTCCATCAAAGATGTGTTACAGATGTAAAGAAAATGTGCTGAAATTTACAAGATACCAAATGTCTAAATATAGCTTGCTATGAATTGGTATTTATACTGACCCAAAATGGTATCTGTATCGAAGTCAAAATCTTGGTTATTTTTTGGTATACTAAAAACAAACCAAGATCGACAGGTTTGATGAATGTACACCAACAACCAAAGGTGATCAAAGGTAGGCAGGATTTTTCCCTGAAAGAGCTCACAGTGGGTGTAGATTAGCATTTTTATCAAACCATGTCACCTCTAGTCATGATTGGTCCACTGTAATCTTGCAAATCCATGCAAATTATAATTAAAACTGAATAGAATTCTGGCAAAGCTGGTGAAGGATTGAAAATTCTTGGTTAACAGAACCCTTTGCCAACAAATAATTGAAAATGTCAACACCGTACTACACTGATATCATACTTAAATACTTTTTATACAGTAGTTCTTTATTTGAGGTGGAAAACAATGAAAGTTGATGTCTGTGTCTCTCATTAACACAAACTAATTGTTTTCTCTTTCAATATAATCTATTTAACCTTTTGAAGAAGAGAAGGAAGGAAGAGAAGACAGGAGGAATGAGGAGGAGAGAGAGGGGTAAGAATCAGCTGGGCCAGTTAAAGCAATTGTTGACTTTCTGGAGTTTTTTCCTGCCTTAACATGAGATTGTATACTTTGTTCTCTCTGAAAGCTTTGTCATAGTCCACGCTGTGTTAGACTCAGCATGCTTCTACTGTATTACACTCTTTCCATTAAGTGATTGGGTTCGACCTCTTGTAGTTGCAGTTTAAGCACTATAAATTATAATTTTATCTTGCGGACAAGAGCTCGCGAGATTTAGGCTGGCATTGTGAGGCTAGGTTCCAGCCTCGTAGAGGAAGTTATTTAAGTAATGAATGAAAATTAGTTTTTAAATGATTAATTTAATAATGTGTATCTTATTTTAGATTGTAAGACCCATCATACTATCAAAGAGGAGATGACCTCGTTCGAGAAATGTTCAGTTTGCCATGGACCATTTTCTCCGCTGAAGTGGTGGGGGCTGAGATGTAAAGGTTAGTATCAAAATTCTCATGGGATTTCATTAAGATATTTTTACCTTGCTATGGCAAGGTAAAAAGAATTTAGTTAAAGAGGCAATAGACAACTTTTCAGTGTTTCCAAGTGGTATTAATGTGACGCCGTTGTCGCAAAGTCAAGCGGATCACTTTAAGTTTCACTCAGAGCCTAGCTACTACCAACAACACATTTTCCGTAAAGAAACGATCAACACCACTTTGTAAATAAAAGGGAAGAAAGAAACATGTTAACAGAAGAGGTAAAGTGACATTGTCATAATTTTATATTGAATAATAGTTTGAGTGTTGCTTCGCGCAAACAAGTACGTAACTACAACAGGGGTTGGTGTAGGGGTGGTAGAAGAAAACACTGTCGTCTCATGCTGCTCACGGTGGAAATCATTGGGTCTCTGTAAATAATATAAGAAGTAACGTGATAGTCTAGACCTGGGGCCTATACTACGAAGCAAGTTCAACATACCCAGGACATCTTTTCGTTATCTGGCTTCACTGAGCCTAACAACAGCGATCACACTAAGCGATCACTTAACAGTGGATATCACTGGCAGCAGAGCGGCATACTTTATAAACAAAGAGCAAACACATCATCCTGGCTAAAAGCAACACAGCTGCAGGAAGGACAGCTGGACTGTGTGAATGTGGTTTATAATATCACTGCCCCATCATTAGGTACACCTGTACAATCTAATGCAGTTCAATACAATACCTCTGCCATGAGTCCAACTCCATATTAATGCCTATGGTTTTGGAATGGGATGTCCAGCAAGATCATATTAGGTGTGATGGTCAGGTGTCCACACACACCTTTGGCCATATAGTGTATCAAAACATATTTTGAATTGAAGGAAATGTTTATGAAATAACAAATTCCAGGTAATTGCAAGTGCATTTACCATGTAATAACAGACACACTTTAAATTCAATGTAAGGTCCTTAAATTTATGAAAAGTATATGTGATTTCACAGAAGGTGTCTGTTGGCAAATAAAGGAAAAGTCTGTAAAATAAAAGAGCATTCCAGGTTACAAACTCCCAGTAGATTTACAGTTTGTTTGTCTTGTTTTACAGAATTATTTTTTGCAATGTGAGGCACCTATTGTATGGTATAACCTAATTTGACCTCCTGATAAGCTGAATCTAGGCATGATGAAGTATGTGAAAGTTTGTGTGTTGAAACTGAAAATATAAATGGTACATTCCCATTGTTTGTCCAGATTTCACAGACGATGATGACGAGGATGAGAGTGAAGATGAGGAAACCATTGTAGCTGATACAGCACTAGAGGTAGATGCTCCTGATTAAATTAATGGTATGTATTTTGAATGTCAAAAAAAGAATGTTTCAGCATACTAGAGTTAGGATTTCCCTAATATTTGTGTACTTACATGGTACCAAGTAACTTGCGTGTAGGTATATATTGGTACATAGTACTGACAGCTGCAATACCTGTGTAATTATATGCAACAACACTTTCTTCAGTACAAACATACTGTATGTGTAATGGTAATTATGTAACTACATTTGCATTTACATTTGCTACATTTGTATGTATTTACACATTAGTTTTCCACTTACAAGAACTCTTCAATCCTGTGGTTACCATTTTGGAATAGCATTGAAACCTCATGGAAAGTATGTTTGGTTTCACTGTAAATGCAATGTACTTAGAATTTGCAGAAGTAGTGCAACTAAATTGGAACTAAAAGCTGAATTAGAATTAGATGTGAAATATGTAAAGCCTAAACCATTATGCAACACTGTAATACGAGTATACTTGTGTGGTAACTCTGCAATGTCCACAGCTACAGTTGTTACATAGTGATTACCAATGTTTTACATTAATGGACTGTTTCTTTGGAGTTACCATGATCTCATTGGTGCACATTTAGCATTTGTTCAAATTTTTATTTTATAAAATTGTATTTATTTTATTCCACAGGAAAGCTTTATTTGTTAAGCGCTAAGCTGCTCCCAATGTTTCTAAGCGAGAGAGTGGAATATGTTACACACAGGGATGGAAATTAGCACCAGCCAAATGCTGGTAAAATATGAAAGTGGCTGGTAGATTTAATACACAATAATGATTTACTATTGAGTAGCTGGTGAATTTGAAAATGTTTCTGTCAGTGGCTGGTAGATGTTTACATTTTAATTTCCCACCCTGGTTGCACGTTGCCAGCCAATAAATAAACAGTTGTCAATTCATGATACATTCTCATCTCTGTTAAGAATAGTTAAATAAATGAATAATGTTACACGATAAATAGAAGGCTTCAAATACACCCTGTGATCGGTATTGGCCGATGCTGCTTCCACCGATCGGCCCCAATAATCCTGATTGGAGCACCCTTACATTAAAATGCAATATATCATACAACAATAACTATCCTTCAATAAAATGCATCTACTATGCTATTCTGTTACATACTTTTCAGACAAAAACGTGGACACATCTGAAGAAACTTCAGCCACTAAAGCTGACAGAGGCATCTCTGGACACAATGGTATGGTCAAGTTGGATTTTAATTTGCACCTAGTATATAATACCCAGATTTAAAAAAAAATAATAAAAACTTTTTAACACCAGGTTCGTAGTTCTCAATACTGTGGAACAGGTTTCAGTAAAAAGACTATCCTTCAATAAAATGCATCTACTATGCTCTTCTGTTACATACTTTTCAGACAAAAACATGGACACATCTGAAGGATCTTCAGCCACTAAAGCTGACAGAGGCATCTCTGGACATAATGGTATGGTCAAGTTGGATTTTAATTTGCACCTAGTATATAATATCCAGATTTTTTAAAAAATAAACACATTTCCTGCATTTGTTTATCTTGGGATGGTTTCCTGCAAGGCACTTGACTTAAAAATTGTAACCTGACATACTCACAAACAATTTTGTCATCTTGTTTGTTTTCAGTGTCTAGCAGAAGTAAACCCACATCTGCAAGAAGACCATGGACCAAAGCTGAGGTCAACGCTGTCATGCGACACTTCAAGTCCCACATTGTGAAAGGTCACTTGGCATCTAGGAGGGAATGTGAAGTGTGCAAAACCTGTGAGCATCCATGTTTACAAAAAAATAGGACATTGCAAAACATAAGAGATTTTGTTCGAAACAAGGGGCTAACCCTCAAGCGTCAGTTGACCTAAATGAATTTTGGATTTTTTTAGTCCAACGAATAAACCTGTTAAGCACGCATTTTCACTCTTCCACTTATTATTGTATGTTGAATGTTTTTTATTCCCATTACTGAGTGGCAATGTGTACATTTGTTATATGGCTCTCTTTTATGGCGTCAGATTTGTGTCACATGTTGTGAAAGAGATTAAACATGCTCAAAAGGAAATCATATTATTTCTCTCTTCTATTATAACATTACTCAGGAGCTGAGTGGTATCTTCAAGACCACCATCAGAAAAAACCCAGGGCTATTTATTCTAGACTTGCCCTCCAAGGAAGTCTCACTCCCGCAATCACTACAAACTTCTAGACAAACTTCTTATTGCTCATAAATGTATTCTGTTGTACTGGATTAAGTATACACTACCAAACATCACAATCAGGTACAGGGAGACATCAACATGGTAAATTTGAGTTCAGCAGGGTGACAGCTGAAGTGTATATGTGTGAGTGTATACACATACAGTGTATGTATATATATATATATATATATATATATATATATATATATATATATGACACAAACACACACACATATATATAAATTATGTTTGTATAGCCCTTGTAATGTTTGTCAGTCCCTTTAGACCAGTAAGAGGCTAGGTTTGTGTGTTGTATGTAAACAGACTTCATAAACCCAGTTGTCTCCATACACCACAATTTGGTCCTGACCCCATAAGCCTGTGAAATGTCTTATATTTAATATATGTATGTTCTGAAAGTAAAATGGTGTTTTTGAAGTGAGATTTGTCTTCTGCTGATCAAATGAAAATTTTTGACATGACTTTTAAGTTGACTGGATGTTGGTAAAGGTGGGTCCCTGTAAACCACTGAAAAACCACATTGACCTCATAAACCACAAATCCCTGTGTGTGTGTGTGTGTAAGCAAACACTGCGCCCGGATGTTGTTTCAGTGTAACCAGAAGGCACACTGTCCGACCTGAATCAACAATACATGCACTACTTCCGGTTTTGCCACAGTTACATTTGAAATTTGCAATAAATATTTATCCCCATTGGTTTAGTGATGTTGAACTAAATAGTATTCCTAAATCTCTGAGCACATAAATTGTGCATATAGTTGTCTATATACACAATCTGTCATTACAAGGCACATCACTCGCTCACAAATCCATGTTTGATCATGTTCGCCCTGATTTTATTTTGAAAGTTAGGACAGGAAGTGGTGGTTGCGGTCTTTAGGATGTTGGAAAAATTGCGCGTCACGTCAACGGTTGATTCAGATCGGGGGGCGACCGGCAGCGACACGGTGGACCAAGAAAAACTTCATGGACAGCAACAATGGCAGGCAACCAGTCAGAGGAGGCTATTGGTATTTTGAGGAGGCTTCTTGGTTCACCAGACCTCATTAACTGTCCTGTGAACCAAGACGCCTCTGGAAATATGACAAATCCCGTCAACATCAATAATGAGATAAGCATGTTGTTTAAACCAAACCAATGCATAAATGTTAATATGAGGAGCGACCCTCACATCCTGGCCTTTAAATTTAACATAAATGAAGCCTGACATAAATCTTCACTTTCCAGATCAAAACCATTGTACCACCGTGAAATTGCGTTTTTTTAAGGACGTAATACTGCTCTGCAGCCCCCGGGACAAAAAAGTCCAAAAGCAACAAATGAAGGCAATGTTACATGAAAAGGGCCACATATTGAGTGCACTAGAACTGGATAAAACATGGGACCACACGACCCTGCTACATAAACTTCGCGAGGCGTTTGATGGGAAGATTCCTTCTGGAGCGAGGTATGTCATGTCGGCATGCTAGCATATCTGGCTAGCTACCTACCTAATTATCTCCTTTGCTTAAATTTACCTGACTAGCTGCCTAATTTCAGCTAACCATACGTTCACTAGCTAATGCTGACAGCTAAAGAGTAAGTAGTACCTGTTATCCACCTACAGTTCGTTTTCCCTGTCTTTTAAATATTTTGTAGTAATTATTATTGTTTAGTAAGGCAGTGGTTCATGTAGCCTAATTGTTTGTTTGTTCATGCATGAATACATGTTTTTTTCCAGTTTGGAGATATTTATGCCGTGTGGGAACAAACTGGTTACACCCAAACTTGGCAAAGGTCAGCAGTTAGATGCTTCTATCGTGCACAAGATCATCAGAAGAGCTTCGCTGTATATGAGGCCGTCAGTAGCCCTTGGGGTAAGCAGCAGAGGACAAATCAGTGAGTCTGTCTCATGAAGCGGTTAGACGGTTAGTTAGATAACTTTGAGTTTAAACCTGGGTTTCTGATCACACGTCGGTGGCTCTCTTTCCATCGGGTTGTATCGCCATGGTAACTAATGCCTCCGTGGGTTAAGTTCAGGCTTCAGCTCTACTTCTATAACTAGGCTACTCCGCCTCCTCACAAATTTCTGGTCACGGAAAAATGTTTGTATCGTTTCTGGCGAATCCCGTGGATTTAGGCGCCCAGATTGTTCAAAGGGCTTTTCACAGAGAAAAGAGATTCTGAGAACGTCTAAATCCGTCGGAGAGAATAGTATACATCTACAAACGTGTTGAATGGCATGTTGCGACCCAGCTTTGAATTTTCATTGTCATCATTATAAGACAGTTTCCTCCTCGGGCCTCATGTGGTGTGCTTGCAGCTCCAACAAATCTCCTTCAATTGTAAATGAATTAAAACCACTACAAATATGTGCTTTAAGCACAAAGTCACGTAGGATACATATCCTGCATGAATTGGTCATAGGCATGGCCATAGCCAGCTAGGAGGACCTCGCTAATTATTTACATAAAATCTGAGCTGTGTAACTATAAATAATCAGGGGCTGAAACTTAAAAATGTCTCCTTTGCACTTGATCTGTAACCGACATATCAAGTCATGTAACTTGGCTAGCTTTTATTTCATTCTAGTGGACCAAATAGTCAGATGTTAACACATTAAAAGAATCAATTTTAAAGAAAAGCAAATTATCATTAATACATGCATGCAGTCAAATACATACAATATCTCAACTTAGCGTTCAAATTTGTAATTTCAATTTAAGTCCACCAGATGGGGCCAGACATTTGCCTCCATTATCCGGAAATATAATATTCTTGTCAAACTTGTACACATGTAACACATCCCAGTCTGATTATTTTAGAAAATTTGATTTTTAAATTATTTAAAAATTAACTTTTTTCTTTAAAAAAATTTGGGGTTTTTTGTAACTTAACTTTAGTTATGAAGAAATTAATATATTGTGGTTATGATTAAAATTCAAGTTGGTTAAAATGTTATCCTTGCTTGTTCTGCTTGGTTTAATTTGTGTTTGTGTGAGGAAGGGAAGTCGGGCTGGTGGCAGCGGATCTGCCCAGCGGATCTGCCCGGCAGATCTCCCAGCTCTCCCCCCCTGCTGAATTAAATTTAAAATAAAATAAAATAAATATCACGGTCCTCCATAGGCCGTTGCTCGGCGAGTTTTACGCAGAGGAACGTACACTCTCTGCCGGGAAGGCTAAGCTGATGCGCCCCTGAAATCTCTGGAGGTGGTGAATCACGTCCACAGCCAGCTCCAGAGTGAGCCATGAACGCTGGCTCTATCCTTTGCGCATAACACTGAAGCTCTCCCCCCCTGCTGAATTAAATTTAAAATAAAATAAAATAAATATCACGGTCCTCCATAGGCCGTTGCTCGGCGAGTTTTACGCAGAGGAACGCACACTCTCTGCCGGGAAGGCTAAGCTGATGCGCCCCTAAAATCTCTGGAGGTGGTGAATCACATCCACAGCCAGCTCCAGGGTGAGCCATGAACGCTGGCTCTATCCCTCGCGATTTTGACGTTCGGGAAACCGCTTGATGTTTGGCGTGCTGACAAACGGGGACGTATTTGTTTCACAATTGTCAAATTGACAAAGGGGCTGCTTTCTGACAGGGGGGGGGGATGACAAAGGGGCCGCTTTCTGACAGGGGGGGATGACAAAGGGGGGATGACAAAGGGGCCGCTTTCTGACGGGGGGGATGACAAAGGGGCCGCTTTCTGACAGGGGTGGCGGTGGAAGGGATTTGCTGTTTGGGAAACCGATTCAAATGTGTGCCAAGTGTCAGCCCACGCCCTACTGGGAGCTAGTGTATCCTTAAATGTATAGCGGGTAATTAACCGCTATAGTAAAGAAAATATCAAAATTAACTGGGTTTAGCTGGAGCAGCGAACTTTGCAACCACTAACACAGAAACACCGGTAACCGGAAATGAGACAATACGTTCACCTGAGCACGTCAGCACGTCCAGTTGTTGTTGTTGGTCATAATGATGTGGGCTTTGTAGATAATTGGCGGACTTTCTGGAGAAGACCTGGTCTGATTAGGAGAGATGGCATTCATCCCACTTTGGATGGAGCAGCTCTCATATCTAGAAATCTGGCCGAATTTATTAGTGGCCCAAAGCCATGACAACTCCGAGTTCAGACCATAGACTTAATACAGTCTGTGGTCCAGACCAGGATGCAGAGTTGCAGTCCTACACGCTTCTCTGCGCTTCCATTAGAGCAGTTACCCACCCTAAACTCCACAGAGAGGTTGTCTGCCCTCCCACCACTTAAATTATTTAAATCAAAAGTAAACAGAAGAGGAGTTACACATAAAAACCTAATTAAAAGTAAAACCTCCACTGCAACAGTACAACAAAATAGGAGAATTAAATGTGGACTCTTAAACATCAGATCTCTCTCATCTAAAGCTGTTCTAGTAAACTATCTAATATCAGATCATAATATTGATTTATTTTGTCTTACTGAAACCTGGCTGTGTCACGATGAATGTTAGCCTAAATGAATCCACTCCCCCCAGTCACATTAATATTCACATTCCTCGAGGCACAGGAGGAATGTGAAGTGAGGTGGAGTTGCAGCCATCTTCGACTCAAGCCTATTAATCAAACCTAAACCTAAACTAAATTATATCTCGTTCGAAAGCCTTGTTCTTAGCCTTTCACACCCAACCTGGAAAACACTACAGCCAATTCTATTTGTTATAGTGTACCGAGCTCCTGGACCGTACTCTGAATTTTTATCTGAATTCTCAGAGTTCTTATCAGGTTTAGTCCTTAAAACAGATAAAATAATTATTGTAGGTGATTTTAATATTGATGTGGATGTAGAAAATGATAGCCTTAGTGATGCGTTTATCTCATTATTAGATTCGATTGGCTTCTGTCAGAGTGTACATGAACCCACTCACTGTTTTAACCACACCCTCGACCTTGTTCTTGTCTATGGCATAGAAATTGAACATCTAATAGTCTTTCCACAGAATTCTTTTTTATCAGACCATTTTCTATTAACTTTTGAATTCCTATTGCTGGACTGCACGCCATTGGGCAAACATTCCTACACTAGATGTCTATCTGATAGTGCTGTAGATAAATTTAAGGAAGTGATTCCATCGGCATTTAATTCAGTTCCATGTCTCAATGTAACAGATGACTCCTATGCTAACTTTAGTCCCTCCCAAATTGATCATCTTGTTGATAGTGCTGCAGGCTCACTACGAATAACACTCGACTCTATCGCCCCTCTAAAAAAGAAGATAATAAAACAGAGAAGGTTAGCTCCATGGTATAACCCGCAAACCCGCAAATTAAAACAAACATTGCGAAAACTTGAAAGGAAATGGCGTTCCACCAATCTGGAAGAATCACGTTTAGCCTGGCAAGTTAGTCTTAAAATTTATAGGAAGGCCCTCCGTAATGCCAGAGCAGCCTACTACTCATCATTAATAGAGGAAAATAAGAACAACCCCAGGTTTCTGTTCAGCACTGTAGCCAGGCTGACAGAAAGTCACAGCTCTGTTGAGCCATGTATTCCTATAGACCTCAGTAGTAATGACTTTATGATAAAATTCTAACTATTAGAGACAAAATTCAGCACCTCCTGCCCTCAGTTGGTACTGACTTATCTTCAAACACAGGAACCTTAGAAACAACTGTAAAACCTGTACATTTAGACTTTTTTTCTCCCATCAACCTTAATCAACTAACTTCCATGATTTCCTCATCTAAGCCATCAACGTGTCTCTTAGACCCCGTCCCAACTAGGCTGCTTAAAGAAATTTTACCTTTAGTTAGCACCCATTTACTAGATATGATCAATCTGTCCTTATTAAAAGGCTATGTGCCACAGTCCTTTAAAGTAGCTGTAATTAAGCCTCTTCTTAAAAAGCCCACTCTTGATCCAGGGATTTTGTCAAATTATAGACCTATATCTAACCCTCCTTTTCTCTCTAAGGTCCTTGAGAAAGCAGTCGCCAATCAGTTGTGTGACTTTCTACACAACAACAAGCTGTTTGAGGATTTTCAGTCAGGATTTAGAATACATCATAGCACAGAGACAGCACTGGTGAAAGTTACAAATGACCTTCTAATTGCATCCGACAAAGGACTTGTCTCTGTACTTGTCTTACTAGATCTTAGTGCTGCATTCGATACCATTGACCATCACATTCTATTACAGAGACTAGAACATTTAATTGGCATTAAAGGTACCGCACTAAGCTGGTTTAAATCCTATTTATCAGATCGATATCAGTTTGTACACGTTAATGATGAATCCTCTATGCACGCCAAAGTTAGTCACGGAGTTCCACAAGGTTCTGTGCTTGGACCAATTCTATTTACCTTGTATATGCTTCCTTTAGGCAATATTATTAGGAAGCACTCCATAAATTTTCATTGTTATGCAGATGATACCCAATTATATTTATCGATCAAGCCAGATGAAACCAATCAATTAGCTAAACTTCAAGCATGCCTTAAGGACATAAAAACCTGGATGACCTGCAATTTTCTGATGTTAAACTCAGACAAAACCGAAGTTATTGTACTTGGCCCCGAACACCTTCGAAACACATTATCTAAAGATATAGTTTCTCTAGATGGCATTGCCCTGGCCTCCAGCGAAACCGTAAGGAATCTTGGAGTTATCTTTGATCAGGATATGTCCTTTAACTCCCAAATAAAACAAACTTCAAGAACTGCCTTTTTTCATTTACGTAACATTGCAAAAATCAGACACATCCTATCTCAAAAAGATGCAGAAAAACTAGTCCATGCATTTGTTACGTCTAGGCTGGACTATTGCAACTCTCTATTATCAGGCTGCCCCAATAAATCCCTTAAGACTCTCCAGCTGATTCAGAATGCTGCGGCACGTTTACTGACAAGAACCAGAAAAAGAGAACATATTTCTCCAATATTAGCTTCTCTACACTGGCTCCCTGTAAAATCCAGAATAGAATTTAAAATCCTTCTCCTCACCTTCAAAGCCCTAAATGGTCAGGCACCATCATATCTTAAAGAGCTCATAGTACCCTATTACCCCACTAGAGCACTGCACTCCCAGAATGCAGGGTTCCTTGTGGTTCAAGTTAAGCTAACAAATTTATTGTTAGCTTAACTTGTAATCAGTGGTCATCATGGACCTTGCTGATAACCTTAATCTGAAAAGCTTGGATTTTGCTGTGAAATATTGCTGTTGAAACATTCAAGTATTCAAATGTTCAGTTGTCAGAAAAAAAAAATGTATTGGACGGCAACACCAGAGACCTATCTCACAAATCGAGATCAACCAAGCCAGGTTTTGTTTGCGTGAGTGGACATATTGACAGTGACAACTGGTTAGCATTTGCTTTGGTGGGGCTAAAGGCACTGAGAGCTCTGCATACACAAAGTCAGTGATGTTGTCCATCTGGCTTGCTGTACAGCATTTAACCACAATTCTCAAAATTGCCATTTACTGAGAATTTCACCCTTCAGGGCACTTTGTGTGAATAAGGGCACAATAAATAAATTTGACTTGATTTTGACTCCAACTATGTAAGTCTGCTGCACTTACTCCCAGTAGGGCGTGGGCTGACACTTGGCACACATTTGAATCGGTTTCCCAAACAGCAAATCCCTTCCACCGCCCCCCCTGTCAGAAAGCGGCCCCTTTGTCATCCCCCCCGGTCAGAAAGGGGCCCCTTTGTCATTCCCCCTTTGTCATCCCCCCCTGTCAGAAAGCGGCCCCTTTGTCATCCCCCCCTGTCAGAAAGCAGCCCCTTTGTCATCCCCCCCCTGTCAGAAAGCAGCCCCTTTGTCAATTTGATAATTGTGAAACAAATACGTCCCCGTTTGTCAGCACGCCAAACATCAAGCGGTTTCCCGAACGTCAAAATCGCGAGGGATAGAGCAGCGTTCATGGCTGGCTGTGGATGTGATTCACTACCTCCAGAGATTTCAGGGGCTCAGCAGCTTAGCCTTCCCGGCAGAGAGTGTGCGATCCTCTGCATAAAACTCGCTGAGCAACGGCCTATGGAGGACCGTGATTTTTTATTTTATTTTAATTCAGCAGGGGGGGGGGGAGCTTCAGTGTTATGCGCAAAGGATAGAGCAGCGTTCATGGCTGGCTGTGGATGCGATTCACTACCTCCAGAGATTTCAGGGGCTCATCAGCTTAGCCTTCCCGGCAGAGAGTGTGCGATCCTCTGCATAAAACTCGCTGAGCAACGGCCTATGGAGGACCGTGATTTTTATTTTATTTTAAATTTAATTCAGCAGGGGGGGGGGAGCTTCAGTGTTATGCGCAAAGGATAGAGCAGTGTTCATGGCTGGCTGTGGACGTGATTCACTACCTCCAGAGATTTCAGGAGCTCATCAGCTTAGCCTTCCCGGCAGAGAGTGTGCGATCCTCTGCGTAAAACTCGCTGAGCAACGGCCTATGGAGGACCGTGATTTTTATTTTATTTTAAATTTAATTCAGCAGGGGGGGGAGAGCTTCAGTGTTATGCGCAAAGGATAGAGCAGTGTTCATGGCTCACTATGGACGTGATTCACTACCTCCAGAGATTTCAGGGGCTCATCAGCTTAGCCTTCCCGGCAGAGAGTGTGCGATCCTCTGCATAAGACTCGCTGAGCAACGGCCTATGGAGGACCGCGATTTTTTATTTTATTTTAATTCAGCAGGGGGGGGAGAGCTTCAGTGTTATGCGCAAAGGATAGAGCAGCGTTTATGGCTGGCTGTGGATGTGATTCAATACCTCCAGAGATTTCAGGGGCTCATCAGCTTAGCCTTCCCGGCAGAGAGTGTGCGATCCTCTGCATAAGACTCGCTGAGCAACGGCCCATGGAGGACCGTGATTTTTTATTTTATTTTAATTCAGCAGGGGGGGGAGAGCTTCAGTGTTATGCGCAAAGGATAGAGCAGCGTTTATGGCTGGCTGTGGATGTGATTCACTACCTCCAGAGATTTCAGGGGCTCATCAGCTTAGCCTTCCCGGCAGAGAGAGTGCGATCCTCTGCATAAGACTCGCTGAGCAACGGCCTATGGAGGACCGTGATTTTTTATTTAATCCGGTGCCCTGGAACTGGCTGATGGGCCCGTGTGTCACGGGCTCACCCCGGTCTCATGGAACTGGCTGACGCGCAGAGGGGCCCGTGCGTCACGGGCTATGAACGCGCTTCACAGCCTCCAGAGATGTCAGCTGCGCTTTAGCAGAGACAGCCCGGCAGACAGTGCTTCTCCCGTGCGGAGGGCGGGTGAAGTGAGTAAGCAGGACACCGACCAAACGGTTTATAAGATTTACTACGGCAACAGCGGCAAAAGCAAACGAACTTTATTCATTTTAATTCCTTTATTTTTGTGTATCATTATTGCCGCGAGAGTCTTTTTTTTCAGCCCCGAGCGCTGCTCTCCTGGTCCCGCGGGACCGGACAGCTGGTCCGTGGGCAGCTTTCAGTCTGTCGCCCAAGGGGCTGATGAGTACCACCGCCTTCTTGCACCGCTCAGTGGCTCTCCTTGTCGGCGTCTGGTGAGGAAACAAATACACACCCAGTGAGAGAAGCATCAAGATCGGCCAGGCCTCCACTTTATATACGGGACAAAATAATTTAAAATACTGGACAAAATAGACCGATGCTTACGCTCTCTGTCCCGGGGGTCACGGAGGTGGAGGCAGCGGGGGGGCTGCTGGATGATGTGGCCTCTTCGAAACGACGGCGCATCTGCCTGGACTGAGCAACATCCAGGTTCAGAGCGTAAAACTTGTCCGCGGTGGAGGTGTTGTGGCACATGAATGTGGCCATCTTGTCTCTGACCTCCGCCGAATGTACATTCTTGGCCTGCGAGACGGTGGAGGAGGAGGGGGACTCGTAAAGATCGCTACTGCCGGCAAAGGTTAAACTGAGGTGGGCACCGCCGTGGCGCAGTGCGACTCACGTGTGCGGAGACGGCGGTCCTGAGGTCGATGAAGCTGGGCTGTCCCGGCAATCCCATCTCCGCCCAGGCACCCTGCATGTATCGAACGAGATTCCGTGCCGGCCCTATTCCAGCCGCAAACAACACGCGATCAGACATGGGCCTGCAGCGCTCGCGCAGCTCCAGCCACGTCTCCAGCCACTGGTATTCTTCGGGCCGGAAAAAAATCTGGGCCGCCCCGACGTCCCTGCTGGTCTTGTGGTTGCTGACCTGCAATGCGGAGGGGGGGGGGAGAAATACATTAAATTAAATTAAATTAAATTAAAAAATAAAAAAAAAACACACATTTAGACGCCCCGTCAGATCGAACTCAAATTTCGGGCACACGTCAGCGGAGACCCCCGTACTTACCGAGACCACAAAGCCCTCGGCGGACCGGTCGCCGGTGGTCTTCGCTGCTTCCACTTCCTCCACCGTCATGTTGGTCAGGACTCCGGGACGGTGCCCGTAGATGCATGCAACAAACGCGGAGAAGTATCCGTAGAAGCTATACCTCAGCGCTTGTGAGCCGTTCTTCTTCATTTCATCTGAGCAGAGGACACGCCAAAAGTAAGCCACCTCAGAGATGCATTTACCCGCCCGCCCGCCCGCGCTAAACAGCCGGTTACATACCCAGCAGTGCGGGGATTCGTGCCCCAGCCGTGTCCCGGCACTTTTTCAGGCTATCCCTGGAGACGACCTTCGCCATCTTCTCCGCCTTCACCTGCATTTGGTGCAGGACCACCTTTTTTGTGATGTTGGTGAGGGCCGATTTGACGTCTCTCACCACGCCAGTCAGCGGGGCCTGGGACAGGCGGCAGAGGGGAGGGGGGGTCTCCTTCATATATTGGAGGAATTGGTACACGTTTCTCATATAAAAGTTCGCCGTTGTCACCGCCTTGCCCGTAGTCAGGAGATGGGAGGACCATCTGTTAAATTAAAAAAAAAGAAAAAAGGAAAAAAAAGCACACAGCACAAGGTCAGGGACCACGGGCCGGGCAGCAACCCGAGAAATGATTATGAAAGCCGGTCACACTCACTTTCTGATCTGGGCCCCGTCATCCAGAAACATCCAGCTGCGTAGGTTGCATTTTCCCGTGGCCATGAAATAAACAAAAGACTTCACGCGGCTCACCTTGGAGTAGGCGTTTTCGAGATGCTTGGTAGAAGGGCAGATTCCCTCCTGGTAATGTTGGTAATCCGCCAAGTAACTTGCAATGTATTTGGGGAAGATCAGATGGCGCAGACCCGGCATTCTTCCACTACTTTGGATGAGCCCGCACACGACTCCTTCCTTCTGTCTTTTGATCAGCGATGGCCCGCTGTAATCCCCCTCCTAACCCGATCCTTCCTCCTCCTCCACCACCACCACAGCCCGTTCCTCCTCTGCGGCCCGTTCCCCCTCCTCCTCCTCATCATCATCATCCGCCGCCCCCTGCAACAGATCCGTCCGCTCTGTCACCACGCCGGACTCGGGCGTTCTGCGACCGGAGACGGCCTGTGACAGCCGCCTGTATTTTTTCCGGAGGTCAGCCAGTTCCATAACCAGCCTCTGGTTCTTCCTCCACCTCTCCGTGCATCCCGGGTCGCTGCACGTGGGCGGCCGCGGCTCTTCCTGCACCCGGCATGCCCAACGCGCGTCATCGCCCTCCTCTCGTGCCACCAGGTCCAAGCCGGAGACCCTGGCAGGTGAGGGGGTTTTGGCACGGAGCGCAGCCAGGAGGGCGATAGTTTTATTGCTCCTTACCCTATTTAAGTGGACCTCCACCTCTTCTTTGCTGAGCTCCGGGTGGCTTTCCCTCAGGTGCCTGTCCAGTCTCGTGCTTTTGGACGCGCATCCAGAGACCGGACAGGCAAGGTCCCTGATGTTTACCCTTCGGGCGGCGTGGTTTAGGAGAATCCTCCGCTCATCCAGGTTCGCCACATTGTGTGTCCGTCTGAAGTGATTGGACAGTGCCGCAAAAGCCTTGAAACAGAGAGGGCAGGTGGAGGACTTCTTTTGAAGTGTCATTGCTGAAGAAAA
>SEMN01001979.1:0-18376 GCA_005408345.1 Macquaria australasica | reverse complement strand
GTTCAACGAGATCTCAAGTGGTTCATGTTCAGTGGAATGTAACTTCAGGCCTCTGGTCTGTAGTTTTCTGTTTTGGTGCATTTTATAAACCCACTTCTGTCTTCAGCAGCCTACACTCAGCACCACTTTCCATGTGTGTTACCTTTAACATACTCATAATTAACCATAATATTACTCTGCAGGCTATGTGACGTACTGCTACTTTACTTGATTATTTCTATTTTGTGAAACTTTTTCTTTCTGTCTAGCGCTTATTATAAAATAATCTGATTAAAAAAGGTTGCCTTTCTTGTAATAACTTTCCAATAATTTAAGACCAAATTCAGTCATATCTGTGCTTGGCTTGAGAACTCGTACATGTTTACAGATTTTTTATTTTGTACAAAAAATGTATTGACAATGTTTACATTATCTACAGGTGGCATTCGATTTAGAGTAACGTCAACACATGCAGTTTAGCTGATACCTTTCATAATGCATTATCATTAACATTAAATGTCATTACTGTCTGAACAGACTGAAATTTCATTCATTACCTCGTGTTCTGGTTTTATCAGCAGAGTCAGCAGTGAGAAACGATTTTAACTCATTTACAAAAAAATGCTGAATATCCCAGGAGTTTAATGACGTTTTTCAACCAGCAAGACATTTTAACCAGGTCAAAATATTGTCTAATTAATCTCTGGGGAACTTGCAATATTCAGCATGTGGACTGCCTCTCTTGTTATCATACGCTGGTTGGTCCTGCACCTGTACCCACCTGTACGTGCACCGTGCACACTGTCCAGCCTCTTTGCTTTTGATCAAAGTAACATTTGTCCCATCATGTTGCAGTTCAGGACACGTTTGATATCCGTCCTCTGTTCCAGCTGTTCGTTCTTATTCATGACAGATAAAGTCCAGCTTCAGTCTGTTCAGATCCAACGGTGAGCTCTGTGACCACCACAGAAGAAGAATGAAGCCTACATGTACAGTTACATAAAGATGATTCGCTGGAAGTGTGTAGATCTCTCCAAGTTGTTATTCCAGGCTGACTTCAGTCTCTGGTCACTAACATCTGTGTGAGATAAAGATGCAGACAGCAGAGCAGCAGTTCTGTAGATCTAATGCCACATCTCTAAATTTTCCAGTCTGAACTTTGTTCTCCACATTCAGCATCAGTTGAAGCAGTTCCTGGTTTCACCAGCTGAAGATTTATTGATTCACATCTGGAATGACAGGGACATTTTTACAGGAACATTTGTAGGATACCATGAATTCACTGCTGTTGTAAGAGTTCAGGTGTCTGATGTGAAGCTTCTCTTACTGTGTGTGCTGCTGACAAGATGTAAATGTCCCATTTGAATATGTTCCACCACTGCAGTCAGAGCACACTGTGTCTGTGAAGGCTGTTCCTGGACAACACACATCAGATAAACCACTTCAGTATGAAGGGATCAGAGCGTTACATGACATCATTACATTTCATTCCACTGGATTTAAAAAAACATTTCTTTGTTTCGAGTCCCAAAAAAGAATCTTCCACAAGTTTTTAGATTTCAGGATAAATTAATCTTCAAAAATTCAGCACAAGAAGACCAACCTTTGTGACTGATGTATTGTCCTGGTTGACAGCTTGTGTGTTTCTGTGCTGCCTCACAGCCGTCCTCTGTAGAGACCAGACAGTAGAATCCCTCCAGTGGTTCACAAACTGCATCTGATGTTGCTGTACATGACGTCTTTCTCTTCAAGCCAGAAGCTGTCAGCAGATATAGAGGTTACATATGAAGACACTACACTTTTATTCCGTTTAATCTACGAAGGAACAACAGTGTAAAGTCCTGACTTTCAAACATCTTTATGATACCTTAAAAAAGTTTCTTTTGTTTATGAGTTAAAGTGGAAGAAACAATCTTTAATGCCTCACAACACAGATGTGTAATATCTCTGGTGCAAATCTGACAGATGAGGTTATGATGGAGTAAGCCTGTATTATTTAATCTATAGTCTATTATTAATGTAACACACTCATGATATTTGATCAAATAATGTACTGTTTTGTGAATAAAGTCATCATTTTGTGAGAAAGTAGTCATGACTTTCATTCATATTCATAAGTTGTTATTTTCAAAATGGCCTCTATAGCTGTTTCAAAAAGGATTAATAACATCATTTTCTGATCCGTTACCTCTGTGGTAAAAGTCTGGTTGGGTTTAGGTAACTAAAACTACTTGGTTAAGGTTATTGTGGTATTTGTGAGGACAGTCTTGCCTGTACAGTGTTCAGATCTTACTGTGGTTGTGACAGAGTTTCTCTGCAGCATATGGACACTGAAATAATATCTACACCATGAACCTTGATGCTTTTGCTCGACTGAAATTGTTTCCATGGAGCAAAAAGTGCAATAAACTTCCTGCAAAATCACTCTTTCTGAACTGTTACACACATATAGAGACATGGCAATCTTGTACAGCAATCATCTGTACTGTCAGGTAACGTTCACTTTTGTTGTGGCTTCAAAGTAGTTCGTTTTTTTGAGACTAGTGAGATAAAAAAGAGCTTTTCTTGTATCTTTTGTCACTGATGTTTGACTAACTCTAACAACACAACATTAAATATATAAAGTCCCACTGCTGTGCTCGGCATTTGTTCTTTTGCTCTGTATTTGTGTAACCAGTTCTGTATAGCAGTCAGTTTTCTAACAAGGTTTTAAAAATATTGCCAGAAATCTACCTTCATTACAGTCTGAACAGGGAAAACATTCTTTACGTCCAGTAGTCTGATTCATGAAGGTTCCGTCTATGCAGGGCAGACAGGAAGTACTTCTGAACTCAATCTGACTGCAATTTCTTTTAACTCGACTTCCTGTGAAAAACAAAACCAATATTTAGTTTTAGAATATGAAACCAAAATGAATGAAATTATTTTTAATTAAGATAAACTTAATTAATATTCGATTCACCATATCATCATCATGGCTGCCAGATGGAAGCATATTTCAACACAACAACTTAAGTTTAGGATAAGAATACAAAAATGTTCTTGCATGAGGCTCAATGACTAAAACATATTCTTAGTAAATCTGACCAACAATGTTCTACCAAAGTGAAATATCCCTTTAGTTCAGTTGGATCTTACCAGCAGGACACATTGGACAGCATTCATTCCCTATCTCATACTCTCCTTGTAGACATGTGAGGGTATGTGCTCTGAAGACATTTATCATCAGTATCTGTGAAGAGGAAGAACAAGTGTTTTGTGTCAGTGAAGCCTGGTTGAAATCAAGACAAACTGCAAATCAAATCCCTGGATAGAAGCTGTTGAAATGAACTCTGATAGAAACCAGGCAGCACTTTGTGTTTGAGTCGATCCATTACAGTCACCCAGAAGGTCAGATGTCCAAAAAAATACAAATAAAACCACATCCACTGCAGCTAACTGTACAGATTGAGATGTTTCCTGCTCAATTCTACGAGATAATTAGGAGTTCATCATTGAACCTCTGCAGGTGAGTTACAGCATCAAGTCACATGAGAGTTAATGAGTTAATTAGATGATGGAGAGGAGAGGCCAAACACGGGAGCGGAAGGCGAGCCGTGGGGCTCGCTCGCCGCGCCGGGCGTCCCCAAAACAAAAGGGGGGTGAGGGAAAAGCAAAAGAAACCTACACCGGCAGCCGCGCCCGGCGGGGCGCCCCTTCCTTTTCGGGGGAGGGAGGGGGAAAGATAGATGGACTCTGCAGAGCTGATGAAGCCTCTGATGAACAGAAAACCTTCAACTTTTCGCTTTATTTTTGTACTGAAATGTTTGTAGATGTGAGAGAATCACGCAGGAAGAATGTTTACACAGAAAGAACTGAGGAGGAGGAGCAACATGATGAATTACTGCCAAGCTAACAAAGCTTGCTGTAATAACAAAGTATTTACCAGCAATGCTACAGCTGTTAAAGGTTTTCTTCCAAACATCATTTTGTACAGCAGGATCAGTTTTCATGGGCTGAAGACGTCATCTCACTGAGACGAAACAGCAACATCATCTGGAAACAGAGAGAAAACATATCCATGATTGACTGGCGACCAGTCCTGGGTGTACCCCGCCTCTCGCCCAATGTCAGCTGGGATTGGCTCCAGCCCCCCGCGACCCTCTAAGAGGATAAGTGGTATAGAAAATGGATGGATGGATGATGTCTGGGTGTTGTCTCTTTAGCTGAGCGATGTGTAGCGGCTACATTTCTCTGCGGTCAGGACTCAGCAAACAAACCGATGATCCAGAACATCTCTGGACCACATCAGCCAGGCTACAAGAGCTTCAGGTGGACCAAAACCACAACTGGCTTCTACACTGTTATAATACAGTAAAATGTGTTTACCTCTCACCTGGCTGGAGCGACTCTTTAAAGCTGACGCTGCTTCAGGACGTGAGAATCACTTTCGGTCCCGCTCCTTTGAAATAAAGCTGAAGTTCACAAATGTTTCCAGAATAAAAGACAGATTCAGCAGTGATCAAGTTCTATCTCTCTTTATTCTTGCATATAATTTAGTCTGTAGCTGTCAGGAAAGAAAATCCAAGAATCCTAAAATCAACCGTATTCTTCAATGACGTCATCTTTCTGTTCACACTCCTCCTGCACTTTATCATCACTGTGTCATCGTTATTTAATCTGTAGCTGTGTGAGGAACAGAGCAACAACAACCATACGCTGTACGCAGTTGAAAGCTCTGAAACCTCCTGAGTGAACCTTTGGATTTAGATTAGATTAGAGATTCAGTCTACACTGATTGTAAAAGGCAAAAAGCAGAAAAAATACAAAACCATGTTATCGTGCCAGTAGAGCCACCACATCATCATTTTGTTGTTGAGGTACGAGGACTGCTGGAGAAGAAATATACAAAGCTTTAAGACTCCGTCTGTATTCTGCTTTGGAAAGTAACACTGCAGTTAACTTCAGCACATTTTACTTCATGCTGCTTTTCATCCTGTAGTAGCCTATGACTTTTGAAGAACACTGTACAGCTGTTGCAGGCCTTACATTTCAGTGGCTCACAAACTGGGTTGATGCTCAGTATAATAACAGCCACAGTAGTGAAGTTTAATCAAGACTCACCTCTTTTCAAATGGAAGCTTCTTCCAAGAAGTGCGATGAACTGTGGTGCACTGAATCCGCTAAATGAAATGAAAGACAAGTCTCATAAAAATGTGTAGGATGATTCAAATGTGACCTCAGTGTGCTTCACACCTTTGATCATATTCACACCTGACAATCGACCACCGTCCTGCCCCCCTCCTCACTACTGATCACTTCAAATAGTCGCAACCGTCTGAATAGTCTAAAGTGTGGTGTGTATTATTTTTACATGTTGGAAGGATATGTACTGTAACATAACTAATGACCTGTTTTACAGTAAAATAAAGCTGCTTTGGCAGATATCTGAATAACACAAAATACACAGTGTATCTGCACAATGTGGACACAGAAGGTGTAAATTAAAAAATACAGAAGGTAAAATGTCCATTTACATGCTCAATGATGAATAAATCCACCTTTCAGGGAATTTCAGTTCATTTTTCATATGTATTCAGCTCAGCTGTACAGTGTGTGGCTGACACAGCTACAGAGGAAATGGCAATAATAAAGTGATGATAAAGTACAGGTCAGAAGGAGAACTCTGTGCATTTAAAATCAAAGAGGTGACGTAGTGTCTCGTTTAAACAATGTTCTCACTGCCAGTCCATTATGTGTAGCCTCGACACTTTAAAATGCTGCAGATTGTATCTATATTAATGTTGTATTCTGCCTCCAATTGCTAAGCTTTCATTAATGGATGTCACATACCAAATTACAGAACTTAATAAACCTATTTAAAGCTTTTATTCTGAAGGCGCACATACCGGAAGCTGAAACCTCCCCTCTTTGTTAACAGCTCTACAGCTTTAGTTTCACTTTTATGTGCTCTGACTTGTTGCCCCACATAGTTCTTTGTTCCTTACTGTTAGCTCCACACATTACACTGCACACTCTGTTGACTTGTCTTGAAGAGAAAATCTTATCTTGAATATGCAGACACTCTGGTGTGACAGATATGCTGACTGGACGTTGACTAAGTGTACTTGTGTATCTTATTTTAACATTTTGCATACAGAGCTCTGCAGATTTTTTCTGTCCTATGAGATGCCTCACCTGAGAACTCACAGGTTTTCATTTCAAATGACTGTAGACATGCAGATGTTGCCTGTCCTCCTGCACACTGAGACTAAACAAACTTTAACTATTATTAAGTTATTAAAAGTGTTATATAGTATGTTAAAACTTTAGCAACATATCATATGAAAACCTGACTGTAATATAAAGGCAATATTTATTTATGAAACAGGACAGGTGGTGGATTTTTGGTAAATATAATCAACTTTTTTTAAAGGTTAAAGCTATTTGATACACCTGTGATTGATTATTCATGAGGAAATATTCAGGTTATAACTATCCATCAATGAATTCTGAACCAAAATACAATAACTACATTACTAAATTGCGAGAGTGAAGCCTGGACAGCTTGAAGCTTATTATATAATGACACAAAGAGTTTTCTTGTAAAGACTGTTTCACATCTCAACAGTGGAAGAAAATAAAGTGCAATGATACTTCACTCGTCCCACATGTTCAAATAGTTCTGTTTTCTGTGGTCACAAAATGACACCAATGGAGGAAGTGGGTCATGGTGAGCAAAACAACTGCAGCATGTGACAGTTTAGTTTCTTCTTTCTATTGCCACACTAATATAAATGTCATCAACAAAAGATCAACACTGATCACAAGTCAAAACAGGCACAAGAATCAGGCAGAACAGAGGGCAGGAAATCTGAGGCAGAAGCACAGTCGACGATCCGGAGAGAGGAAATCGACTGTATAAACACTGCAGGGCTTATAAGCCCTGTTGCTTTCTGCAGGTATTTCTGCCTCCGGAGCTGTGGAGTCTGGGTCTGTGGTTGCTGCCGCCTGCTGCCCCCATGCTCCTGCTCTGCACCCACTGCTGCTATTACTGTTGTTGCTCTTATTATTAGTATTGCTATTATAATGTTGCTCTTAGTGTTGTTTCTGTTGGTGTTAACATCAATGCCATTACCATATCTATTGCCTTACATCCCTATGTGGAACTGTATTGTGCTGCTGTATGTTCTCTTTCCTCCTGCTCTCTCTCTCCCCCCTCCCCCTTCAACCCAACCAGTCGAGGCAGATGACCGCCCACCTTGAGCCTGGTTCTGCTCGAGGTTTCTACCTGTTAAAAGGGAGTTTTTCCTTGCCACTGTCGCATAGTGCTTGCTCATGGTGGGAACTGTTGGGTCTCTGTAAATATAAAGAGTCGGTCTAGACCTGCTCTATTCGAAAAAGTGCCCTGAGATAACTTTGTTATGATATGGCGCTATATAAATAAAACTGAATTATAAGGACAAAGTGGGAACAATAGGCGGGGGAGGTCACGTGATGGAAATACTGCAGAAGAGGAGGGAGAGGCTGGATCTAAAGTGGCAGGAGAGTTAGGGCCTTTCTCAAACCTCCCCCCGCCCCCTACACCCTCTCCCTATTTCCTCTCCATGTGCATGTTAATGTGGAGGGTCCGTCACATTAAGTGCCCTCCCAAACCATGTAGTGGGGAGTGGAAGTGGGTTATGAAACCCTCCAACAGCGAGTCTCCATCGATGCTGACTTACTGAGCATGTGCAGTGTTGTGTTTGTCACTGAAGAGACGCTCCATACAAATATAAGTTCTGTGCAACTACCTGTACAAACTGCTCAAACTCAGACAGACATTTAATATATATATACCATACAGACTTTAACAACTTACATTGTATTTGGGATCAAATATACCCTTCTCTAGTCTAGAAAAAAGGTAGATGAGTTCATTTGGTTGTAATGTCTTGTATATTTACAGGGACTGTTGCAAAAACCAAGCAACCAAAACATCCAAGTGACTAGATCATAGATGATCATAGATGATCACTAGATCATCACATGCTGATATGAAACCATGGTTATGAAATGCTAGGACAGTTCCTGTTTTTTTGCCAGAGAGTAGGAAGATTGTCTCAAATATTGCCATTATGTATTTATACACTAAACCTCAAAGAAGAGTGATTCATTCAGCTGCAAGTGTGACAGAGCACTCCGTGACAGAGTGGGAGTGGGGAGGGTCCGGTTTGAGAAAGGCCCACGGGAGTAGTAGTCCAGGGTTGGGTTTACTTTACGTGCTTCATGTTGGTGGCCTGACTGTCTTGACAAGTCAATTCAGTTTTATTTATACACCCCAATAACACAAATTTGCCTCAAGGGGCTATGTCTGTACAGCATATAACCCCCTCTGTCCTTAGAGCCTCGATTCAGAAAGAGGAAAAGCTCCAAACACTGTTAAAGAAGCTCAGGAAGAGCAGCAGAGGAGGATCCCTCTCCCAGGACAGACAGACAGGAAACAGATCAACACATCAGAACAGACCAACAATTACAGTAGCACAAGGATTAAATATACCGAAATCACAATAAACACACATTAAATAGAAAGAAAATGTCTCTTTGTGATAATAAGTAACGGCTGGAGAAATGTGGTGAACAGCCAGGAAAAATTACCCTTTCCCCATGTGGCATCAATAAAACAGGTTCTGTTAGTTGCTGTTCCATGTTTATTATGGTCTGCTTTTTGTTCATCAGAGCAGCTGTGCCTATTTTAGCCAAATACAAGTTAATTAATAAGAGAAATACTGATTCATGATGGCAACATAAATCAATAATACACTAGTCAAAAAGAATAACTGAACACATCAATAAATCAAACAGTAGTTAGAGAATTAAAATGGAGTGTAAACAGAAAAATAAAGCTTTATGCTTTTCCCTTTAAGCAGGTTCATTAGGTAAAAAAAGAGAACATTTTCATTGTCAATATGATTGTTTTTGTCTTCGCTCGTGTTTAATCATTTTCTGTTCCCTTTACCCTCCACACAACATTCCTGTTTTCCTTCAGTTTCCCTTGTTGTGATCATGACTTTAAGTACTTCTAAGCCACTAGATGTCAGTCACAGAGTACTGATAGTCCACACAGATAAACAGGATGTGCAGCTGAGTAAAGGCTGAGGACAGCAGAGGTTGCCTCGACTCTGCACAGACAGCTTTAGTTCCAGTGTTTGGCAGCTTGTTGTTGTTAAGGGGTTACAGTAGTAAGACACTCAAAACCTGCTGTCATGCAATATTTCAGTTAATTATTTTTGCTAAAAAGAGGGTAGTATTTACTTAGTTTGAGCATTTACATACATAGACAGAGTGTTATCAATCCTAATGGGCGATCACAGCTTTATAGCAGCCACACCAACCACAAAACATCCTGAACACAACCTGTTCCATCTCCTCCCCTGTGGTGGGCGCTGCAGAGCACTGTATGCCGAACAACCAGACACAAGGACAGGTTCTACCCACAGGCCATCACTAGTTGACATACACACTGTTTTTTAACCTATACTGACATGTATACATGCATGTACAGTACATATCCACCTACGTCATGTTTATAAAGCAACCTGTTAATCATTCAATGTTTATTCCAGCATATTTACACTCTGCACCATCATATTCTACACAATTTGCAGAAACAGTCTGACTTATAGACATTGTGTTGTTGTTGTTGTTGTTATTGTTATATTGTTTATATATATATATGTATATACTTTTATATATATTGATCTTCTCTTTAACCTACTTGTATGTAGCCTACATACTAGCTAAATGTTTATGTTTACTTTGTTCCGCTTTGATCTTGTTTTTTCTGTTCTTAATCACCTGAATTATTCTAATACTAATCTTAACTAGAAACAGAAGTAAAACTAGAAACCAGGAGCATTTATGTAGGTCTAGGTAACGTCACCTGCCGTACTGTACGGGACAGGCGGGGTTCCTGACCGAGACGGGATTCCTGACCACGGCTGCAATCAGACTCTACTGTACTGAACCTTGAAAACAAAACCATGTGAAAGAATTCAACTGATGGGACTAAATATGGCATTTGTATGGATACCAGCACATACAGGAATCAAAGGACATGAAATAGCTGACAAGTGTGCAGAAGAAGCCACACAAACTAATCACACTGACATCACTGTACCCTTTAGTAAAAGACGAAGCTTCACTGCTACAGTGAAGGATGTGGAAAAGAACACCCCACCACTGAGGTTTTAAGTGAATGCTGGGAATATAGTAAGGATAATAATAGCGGAGGTTTTGGATGGAAAACTACAGAAAAGATGGGTCTGAAAGGGTTAAATTATAGTCCATCTGTTGCCTTAAGTAATGTTTCTCCATGGATTCTTCCAGATCCATATGTTAATTTACAGCTTCTGGAAGAAAAGAAGAACTGGTCAGTAACAGATAACATTCATCATATTGTTAAAGATCATGTTCAAAGACAATTCAGTAGATTTTTGATAATATATACAGATGGTTCAAAGAATCCTGATGATGGGCATGTGGGAATTGGTATGTATATATACACCAGAGTTTAATGTTAATGTCAATATATGTCACAGATTGACAGATAAAATATCAATATTTTCAGCAGAAATCATTGCAATAATTTTTGGCCTTCAGTGGATAGAGCAAGTACAACAATTAAAAATGTAAGGGCAAAATTTCTCTTTTCCTTTCTTACTAGATATGTTTAGTGTACTTAAATTTCTCTCTTTATGTCCCATATATATGTCTAGTGTGATAACTTGTTTTTTCCTGTTAATCAGTCTTAATTCTGTACACTCAGATAATTTCTGTTTTGGGTCATCTCTGTCATAAGGTACATTGGTATCTTGGTTGGTTACAGCGGGAGGACAGATTGTTTGTAATCAGGGGAAAAGACAGCTGCAGTCTGGGGAACAGTCTGCCCAGGGTTTCCAGCCTTGGGCAGAGAAACTTAGCTGGAGACAGACTATCTTTGTTAGAGGTGATTCTGTACTCTGATATGTCTGTCTGTGTATTGTGAGGTTATAAGTATGTGACAGCATCTTTCCTTCTTGGTCAGACGCTTCATATGCATTTGGTGTATTATCTCTGTCCTTCAGCTGAATTGGATTGACTCTGTGATTTACCTTTTTTATTCTTATTTACCATTTCATCTGATTGTTTCATTCTTTTCTTAATTAAATATACAAAAGACAACGGCTTGTTGAATCTTCATTTTATTTGCTCACTTCTTCAAAGGAAATACACAATTTCCACCACAAAAAACAGTAATTTGCTCAGATTCAGCAGAAACTCTGAGAGGTTTGTCATCAAGGCAAACAGTCAGAGAAGATCTCATGACTGAAATCCACATTATGCTTTTAAAATTATAAAGGATGGATATAGATGTGCAGTTTTGTTGGGTCCCTGCTCATATAGGTGTCAAAGGTAATGAACAAGCAGACAAATTGGCAAAGAAGGCTCTTACACTATTTGATAACGCAGTGATAAAAGTAGCTTATGGTAGGGGAGAGGCAAAAACTTTAATTAGAACAGCCATAATAAATGCCTGGCAGAAGGAATGGGATACAGACAATAAAGGGAGACGTTATTATAATATACAGAAGTCAGTTCATGCTGGACAGTTTCAAGGAAGAGATCGTAACTGCAGAGAGGAGGTCATCATTACACGATTAAGGTTAGGACATGCAGGTTTACACTCCACGTTTTGTATTATGGGGAAAAGTAATTCAAATCTGTGTCAGTGGTGTAACGAGTTGGAGGATGTAGAACACATTATCATGCATTGTAGCAAATATAATTCAGAGAGGGAGAAATTAAGATATACAGTTCATAAGATAGGACAGGAATGGAGTTTAAATCACTACTGAGCACAGAACAGGACTTCAAGGAAATCAGAAGAGGGTTGATAGGTTATATAATACAGGTAGGATTAGGAAATAGGGTGTAATTTTTTCTGTTTGGTTGTTTGTTTGTTTGCTAGTTTTTCTATAGACCAATCAGTACTCAAATGATCTAATCCCATGAATCTACATATTCTGATATAGTAGGTGGCGGGATGCACCTTTAAAGTTGGTTTTTGATCCGCCAATAAACACGAAGAAGAAGAAGAAAAAGAAGAAGGCGGCGGCGGCGGCGGCAGCGGCGCTACGTAATGTTTGCAAACAGTATGATTCACTTTGACAAGAGAACCGGTATGATGACTAGCTAATAGAGTGGTGCAGGAATGAGTCAAAGAGTATAGAAACAATCAATGTAAGTTCTTTGAATGAGTCATAAAACCCGGAAATGAATTAGCGTTTTTGCACTAGCCTACTTTGGTTTCTTGAATGGGTTTTTGGTTCGATGCCTGAAATAAGGTCTGTGGTTAACACAAGCTTAAAAGGCCAGTTCAGACCAAAGATTCGCGACGAGCCTCTAAACGCTACAACGTGTACGCCACGGAGATATCGAGAACAGCGAGAGACAGACGACGCATCCCTGTGCTGATATTGTGACAGTCACAATAGTAAACGCTTAATATAAAACCTGAATGTGCCAAATGTGGTATTATATATGATAGCCATACAATATAATGCTTTACAATACAATATTGTAGCGTCCGACAGGACGGTGAAAGAAGGATGCCGATGTAATCTCCCAATGTTCTCTTTATTGAGAAACAACGGTTACTGTGGGCCGTAACCACGCCACGCCAAAAGAACAACTGCACAACCAAATAAAGTACTGGCTCCCGCTCTCCGTTCACTCCACACGCGCACGCGCCTCTCCCATGCACGCTCACAGGCTCACGTCCTCCACACACTCGCCCCACCACCTCATCCACACATACATATTCAATACCAGTTGTAACCATGGAACACCTGAACAGATATAACAAAACATGAAAATTACTGCAGGGTCGCTACAATATATACTGTAGCTTTACAGTGTATTCTGGCAATATGCTGCCTGATCCACTAAAATCAAATACTTTACAGAATACGCAACATGTCAGCTCTGGTTTGAATTTTTAAAAAAGTGTAAGAATGTTACATATTTATGTTAACACTGTTCAAATATGTGATGCAAACGTGTTAGACAGTAGTTAGATAGTAGGTAGACTTACTCATTACTGTGACAGAAGGAAAGAAAGACAACAATGATTAGTAATATATATATGTGTGTGTGTGTATTATTATTTTGTACATTTAATGCAAGAATAGTCTCCCTCTGTGGATGAATGGCCAACACAAACTGTGTGGTACCACAGACTGCATGTGGTGCACTCAATCTGAAAGGGAAAAAAAAAACACACCTTTGAATATTGTCATACATTTTCACATGTTCGTGTCCCTCATCCAGAGTAGGATGAAACACTGTTGGGTTTAAAGCTTAGCTGTGGTCCTTTCTGTGTGAAGTCAGTGTGTTCTTATATTCCTTCAGCTGCTCCAGTGTCCTCCAAAAATGCAAAGACATGCAAGTGGAATTGAAATATACATTTTCAATAGCTGTGTGACTGTGAGTGTTCACCCAGTGATGTAGAGGTAACCTATCCAAGGTGCATCCCAGTCTTCCAACCGAATTTTGGTCTGTTTAATTAATCTTCGTACCTACTCATCAATTTCAGCCCCTGAGCTGTCCTCGCCACATGCCCGACACAGCTCGGAGAGGTCATCTGTAAAAATAACACACACTAACGTAGTCCAATGCCAATACAGGCCAGTATACCTGATAGAGAACTGTATATCTGAATCATTCAGTAAGGACACTGCAATTTCCAGCCTTAACCTAGCCACACCCTCCTGGTCCACAGGGTACTGGACAGGTTGTTGGCGCAATATTTGCTCTGCAAGCTAAAAAGTTTCTGATAAGTATAATCACGGTGACTTTTTATAAATGACGGATGGCCACAGAGATAATCAACTTGTTACCTTGCACACAAACACACCACAAGATGTTGTGTCCTGCTGTTTGGGATGGGCAATTGTGGAGCATGCCCATTCCAATCGCTGGACACCTTTTGCGGACCAGCGCTCTACACAGAACACAGATTGATTACAGTTTGCCAGTTTTACTGCCACGTCATATTTTAAAAGGTCCAGCTAAAAAAAATAAAATAAAAATGCATACATATATTCAAATCATAACATATACCTGTATTGAAAACAGGATAAAAAAAATCCTACTCACCCTTCTTAAATCTTTTTCTGACCTTTGCCAGACTGAAGTCATCGCATATGAGAATGACTGCACCTGTTTTTCTTGCTACAGTTGAATTTTTGGTATTGGTAAAATGGCGAAACCTTGCCGTGACCTTGAGACAGGAGATCTCCCTCTTATGTCAATGTCTCCCGTCTATTCCTGGAGCAGTTCCATCGTTTAGAGGAGTTGGTGTCACGTCTAATCAGCAGAGAAAACATTATCGAGACAGCATTTCACCAGGGGAACAGCTGATGATAACGCTGCGCTTCTTGGTGACAGGCGAGCTACAGCCCATAGATAAAAGAAGTTACATGACTGTTTTACAAGAGAAAAGAGGGCAGATTCAACAATTAAACAAAATTTAAAGTATCCTCTTGATGCTGCCATAACAACTGTAGGCTACTGTATTTTTCTTGCTCTTGCTTTTCCATTAGTCATTTAGGACATTATTTCATTACTGTATTAATAATCCGTGTAATAAAGAAAGCAGGCTATACTTAATTGATGAGAAAGCTTTAACAACCCGAGTGTTTGTAATTGCTGATTAGCTGTTGAAACAAGTGACATACCTTACGTTCTAAAACCAACCGCTGGAGATTTGACAAGCTGAGTCTCAGGCGACGCCATCAGCTGGCTTGAGTCGAGCTGAGATGGGCCGGTTCACACTGCTGCAACTTTTCCCTGCAACGTTCTAAAACGGTTTCGTGTCGTCGCGAATCTTTGGTCTGAACTCCTAACCCTAACACGTGTCTAAATAAGACTACAGAGGTTGTCTGGGACATTAAACGTCATCACGCCAAACAAAGAAACTCATCTACTCACTCGTCCGCCTTTACAGCCTCGTTGGGTTTGTACTGCAAACTATTCTAACTCAAACTTTCCCAAAGGCTTTTGTAGAAAAGGTAAGAGCTTGAAATCAAATTACAAGTCGGAAGCTTAGTGGTAGTGACGTTGAAGTCATGCGACCGTGGTGTAGTTAGTTTATAGCCTAACGTTAGCTTTTTACTCAGAAATCATAAAAGTGGTGTTCATTTATAAAGATCATATTGCTGAACAAAACCTGTAGGTATCATAAACTTTTGTTTGCCACAGAGCTTATTTTCTGCAATAATCCAAAATCCAATGAAAAAATCTCATACCGATGCTAACTCCCGGGTTCCCGGGTCATCCCTGCAGCACCATGGATGTATTATACATGCATTACTATGTCGGGTCCCATCTCAGAAAGTGCCGCTTTCCTACCAAACGGGACTCATCCAGGACTGTCACAGCATTTCCTGATCGCTAACATGTCAAGATCAAAATGGCGATCAGATTTCTTTACTTAAAAACTGATTTGGATTTCCGGAAGTCTGCATTTAAATTAAACATAACATGTATGCTGAAAGGATATTTTAACGATACCTATGTTTCACCTTGTGGTTCTATGTGTGTTCATTTTTGTTGGTTTTAACGGTCTTAACTAGCTCTTGTGTGCCACGGACTGTGGGTGAAACGTTATTTGTGTCACTGTGCGAGTCTGTGTATAATTCAGCATGAAATGTGGAGAAACGTGTTTCCTTTTTGTTCACATATCCAGATATTGTCCTCCTGATTTGGATGCATCTCACCTCATCCCAAATCTCAAAGAGTGGCGGTCTCATGATGCTGCTGTGTGAAGTAGCTTTGACAGCTGCATCGTTGTTGGTAACAGAATTTGTTTTTTAGCTTTTATTTGCCATTCGGTGATTTAAACATACTGCTCCTCCTCTCCAACATTTCTGTCTTTGGAAACCTTTTTGCTTTCTCGCTGACTTTGTTTTGCTTGCACACAAACAAACAGAGACATACATACTGTATGTATAGTCCTGTCATTCCAAGATAGTGCAACCTGCTAAGAATATTCCAGTGTGATTGCCAACCTTTACTATACCCCAATACTATTTTTGCAATCTAAAAGAAATGTCTGTCCTTGTATTTGGTTTACAGTATGTCTTCAATTCAGAAAAACTTAGATTTTCATTCTCTCACTGTTCACAGGTACTTGTAATGAATGTTGTCCTGGAGAGTACCAGATAGAGAATACCTGTTGTCCTATGTGCCCAGATGGTAAGAGCCACCTGAACATTAAAGGGATATTTCACCTGGGAACAATATTGTGAAAGACAAACAGCTGGATGAGAGGACGGAGAGAATGGGCCTCAATCAAGAACATTTCAGAATCAGCATCACCTTTATTGGCCAAGTATGTGTAGAAGGAATTTGACTTACTTACTTACACAGAAACAGACATAACGGCTAAGAACAAGGACAACAAAGCTGAACAAATGAAGGTAAAGAATAGACAGGACTGTTATGTCCACCAGTATGTCAAAAAATAGGTGTATATATAAATATATATATATATATATATATATATATATATATACTGCTATATATATATATATATATATATATATATATAAAGCACCACTGACCAATAACATAAATTAAATATCTGTATACAAGTCAGTTGTAAACAACAGAAATAGTGCAAAGAAATAAAAATTGATTGGATATGCAGTACATGGAACCAGAACCAGTTGTGTTTTGTTTGGAAATAATGCCACCTATAGGTGAAAGGTTGGCAAAAGAAACAGGAGCAAATGGCTTGGGCCACCCCAGCCAATTACTAGAATAAGGTTCTCAACCACAACAAAGAAATTAGTAGAATATAGAAAGAAAAATGTAAAGAAATTAGTGTTTTATAGACAAGAACCTTATATTTGAGTTTTGCTCCTTTTTTTGATTTCATTTCATTTGTAAAGGCCTGTTTGATTTATGAATGTACTAGATGTCATGACCCATGGAGTGGATGATTATGTAGAGTAAATACACGTCATGCAAGATTTATATTGACAGCGACAGTGCATGATGATATGTTATATTTTAAACTGTAAGAATATAATCTACAATGGAAGTGAGTGGATGTTTCAGTGTTGCAGGGTTATTGATACTTTGTGACTGGTGTTGGTCAGAGTGATGGCCTGTGGGTAGAACCTGTCCTTGTGTCTGGTTGGTCTGGCGTACAGTTCTCTGTAGCGCCTACCAGAGGGGAGAAGATGGAACAGGTTGTGTTCAGGGTGTGATGCTTCCTGCCCGGTTCCTGACTCTGGACGTGTATAAGTCCTGAATGAAGGGCAGGTTGGCACCAATACCCTAACCCTTATTTACTGGTACTTGATTCCTTTATATACAGGAGTCAGACATATTACCATTCAAGGCCATGTGTTGGAAAAGGTGCAAACCCAGTTGGGCAATAAATTTATAATAGGTGTTACCTGCCGTACTGAACCTGCTCCTACTTCTGTAAATCACTTACCCTCCACCCCAGCTTCATATGAACTTAATTCATGAACTCTTTTGTCTCATTTCATACTTTTTCTCCCTACCATAAGCTGCTCGCATCCATACAGATTTTACTACAAAAAAAGAACATAAAAAAAGTACTTTGTTGAGGTCCTGGTTTAAAATAAGTACTTGGTCTTTTTTCCTGCAGACATTTTGGCTTGTCAACAACACAGGTGTACTGACATTAACAAGGACTCTGTTCCCCAGTAGGTCACGACAATGTGACAATGAGCCAGCAGGAACCACACCAGGACCCTGAAACTGAAGCAGCTAAATGGAATTCAGCCGTCATTCATTTGATTATTTAAACCTGTACTTTTCCTACTGTGTCGTATGAGAAAAAGGCCTGCTTGAACAACAGCAAACACATATTTAGATGGAACATTGGAGGTTAGAGCCTCCTAAAGACTGTCCCTTCTGTTACTGAGTCTTTATAACTACTGTAGATGAACACAAGAGCAGTGAATGAGACTCACTATTACTACTGATACAGCAGTAGTTCAGGACCCAGCAGTAATAGCACCAGTAGAAGTCAATTCAGTTTTATTTATATAGCGCCATATCATAACAAAGTTATCTCAGGGCACTTTTTCGAATAGAGCAAGTCTAGACCGACTCTTTATATTTACAGAGACCCAACAGTTCCCACCATGAGCAAGCACTATGCGACAGTGGCATGGAAAAACTCCCTTTTAACAGGTAGAAACCTCGAGCAGAACCAGGCTCAAGGTGGGCGGTCATCTGCCTCGACCGGTTGGGTTGAAGGGGGAGGGAGGGAGTGGGAGAGAGAGCAGGAGGAAAGAGAACATACAGCAGCACAATACAGTATAGATATGGTAATGGCATTGATGTTAACACC